>JASGAT010359542.1:0-14199 GCA_030220025.1 Chelon auratus | reverse complement strand
TGTGTGTGTGTGTGTGTGTGTGTGCGGGTGTGCGGGTGTGCGGGTGTGTGTGTGTGTGTGTGTGTGTGTGTGTGTGTGTGGGTAGTTGGTTAGACAGGCCCAGCTGCTAATTTTGGCTTTCTACAAAGCACTGACCTGAGTGACAGCAACCACCAGTATGAGGCACATTATCCACCTCAACAAACAGACCCTGTGTATTATACCCATTGTGTCTAATGTACGATGCTCATTTAAAAGATTAAGAGCAAGAGAGAGAGAGGAGAAGAAGAGAAACACTGTGCTTTTTATTATTCATTGGATGGAGCTGATGGCAGAATGTGATTATATTGTTTTGTTCCAGAATAAAGCTCATATTTGCTACACAGTTGGAGTGTTGTGTCTTTTGTGTTGTATGTCAAAAGAAAAGTTGAAAGAGTGTGTTTATGGTTGAGTCTTTGTGTGCAAACATATGTTATCGAGTTTCCCACAGATTTCAATTGTGGATTTTTAATATTCTAGAAGCAGCAGAAGCATTTCTTGCAACACACTTACATACACAAAAGTAACACACTGGTTCTTGATGATTCCTATGATGATTCCTTGTCACTATGTAATTTGTTGTGTGTAGCTATAAAGTGGATGACAAACTCATGCTAGCCAGAGGATAAAATGGGAATTGTAGGGAGAGAATAGAATAGGAGTGAGGCTCTGAATGATACTTGCTTGCAGATCAATTTTAAGACCTTGTCAGCCATTGACATGTGTGAATATGTCTAGCTACAGGATGAACACATGCAACACATGGAAGTCAGTCCAGGTCCTCATCTGTTTTGGAGTATACCAGGGCCTTAAAGGGGAACTACTGTTTTTTACAACCTGGACCTTATTACTTGCATAAAATACCAATGTTTACTCACCAGTATCACTTTTGTTTCATTTGCACTCGTTCAGGAGATAATTAGATCAGCGTATATCCGTATAGCGGGAGTGTTCAGGGCACCGAGACGCAGCCTCTAAATAATGCATTATCTGCCGTGAAACTTGTTCATTTCACCAATATTTATTATGACACGCTAGTGGTATTCCCCGTTGAGTCCAGAGTTACCTGTTATCATCATCGCACCGCTCAGAGATGACATTGTCCAGGTCAGAAGACATCATCCGGGGTCTGTAGGTCAATCTGTTATCATCTGAACGAGTGCAAATGAAACAAAAGTGATATTGATGAGTAAACGATGGTATTTTATGCTAGAAATAAGGTCCAGGTTGTAAAAAACAGTAGTTCCCCTTTAATAACTGCTTGCTTCCTTGAACCAGCAGATCAATCCAGTTCAGCTCTGTCAGATAATGTGGGATGCACAGGGAGACAGAGGTCACTGTCACTACTTACCATGTTAACCAACAAAACTGCAGCTGCTGATATCTGAAACGATCACTGTTAAAACCAGAATGTGTGTCTATGTATAGGTGGTATATACTGTATAATGTAGACTGTATCGGACATTTTTAACAGACACTGAAGGGCCACTTTGATTTTGTGGACATTAAACAAAGTCATTTATAATATGTGTGAAATTAAATGAAACTTTGATTCCCATATTACTTTAATAGGATGTATTTTAATGAGATATAAACCTGGAAAGAGGAGAGAAAAGCTGTATATTGTTTTAGGCTTAAAATCATTGTGCACATTGTCTATTTGAAGACATTTATGCACTGGTTACACACACTGAAGGTGAAAGAAAATGTCAATAATGAAAGTGAAAGCTCCTCTATAAAGCTGACTGATTGGGGCATGAAGTGGACCTCATTTTGAAATGTATTTTCTTTTAAGGGGCTTCCGAAGCTGTTTGAGTAGGCAGCCGATAATGCTACAACCATTCAACTCCTTTAGAGAACGACAATCTGCTTGTCTGCTTGTATGCTATGTTCACACATAAAGGGAGAAGCTGGGCTCTTGGTACACATTGCAAACACCCCGTAGTGTTTGACAACAACTGTATTTGACCACTGTCAGACAAGATGTGGGATCTCTCTGAGAGAAGACAAACAACATACAGGTGGATTCACAGCTTTCAAGGGCTTCTTTATCTAGCACAAATGTTTGACTGCCATTCAGCATGCTTATGTAACTTGGCCAACCATCTGAAGGGCTCCAGTGGAAATGCTAACAAGCCTAACATACACCGTATCTGTCAGTGATTGATGAATTGTTCACACCAGTGACAAGCATTAGCCCTCTGATCTTTGTCCTCAATTGTGTACACATAACTTCATCTGAGAAACTAAGTTTAAAACCTGAAGAAAATGAGCAAAGAACAAATTTTCCAGAGAAAAGTCCTCTTTCAAACATATATACTCCAAACTGAAATCATATCTCTTAAAATATTTGCATCCCTCAGAATGCTTGACATTTCTGCATAAAAATTATTCAAAACATCAGAGGATTTTCCCACAAGACCTGACAGTAGACAATGAAAACCTAATTAAACAAAATATTGTCCTTTCTGGGTCCATCTGTTCAGAAGTTTTTCCAATCAATGACTTGGTGAGATTCGAATACCCTCTACACCACCTCATGTAGGGTACACACTAGGATTGTTCACGCATCCCCGTGTGTGTGATATGATATGATATGGTATGATATGATATGATATTCATTCATCTTCTGTGGCCGCTTATTCCTGTGAAGGGTCGCGGGGTCTGCTGGCGCCCATCCCAACTGTCATCGGGCGAGAGGCGGGGTACACACTCACACCTACGGCCAATTTAGAATCACCAATTAACCTAACCAGCATGTCTTTGGACGGTGGGAGGAAGCTGGAGTACCCACAGAGAACCCACGCAGACACAGGGAGAACATGCAAACTCCACACAGAAAGGAACCAGTCAGCCTTGGATGGATTCAAACCTGGGACCTTCTTGCTGTGAGGCATCAGTGCTAACCACCTCGCCACTGTGCCGCCCATAATATGATATGATATGATAAAATTTACAGTTTTGCTTTGAAAAGTATTCAGTAATTTATTACTACTATTCCATAAAGCTGGGAAGCTCAGGCTCAGAAAAAAAAACAGGATGTTCAAAAAGTCTGAGGAATATTAACTTCACATTACCAGATGTCTGCAATGCAGAATGAAAAATGAAATGAAAGAGCCACCTGCCATATGCTTTCTTCTATAGTAGTGTGACTAACTTAGAGCTGGATGCACATACAAACTGAAACTTTGAAGTCAGTGGTTGGGAGGTCAGAAGCTGGTCAAGACCCTGTCAGGATGAAGAGGGGCTCTGGGCTCTCTGGGTTCAAGTGGATCATCTAACCCCCACCCCACACACACACACGTCCACACACACACACTAGTTTATATTGCTGTCTTTGAGTCCTGTCAAGATCTGGACAGGACGTGAGCCAGTAATGGTAAGTGATGGTTGGCCAATTTTTGCCATGGCAAATGTGACTTGTTTTCCTCCCTTGACCTTTGATCCTCTGCAAAGTATAAGGGCCAAAAGGGTGTGGCATGAAAAGAGCTACATTGCTGTAATTTATTGTAATTTCTAAAATGTCAAAAACAGTAAAAAAACAAAAAACAAAACAAAAAACCCCCCCGCAGGAATGACACAGCTGTGGATGTTACACCAACCTCTCACCACTAATCTCTACAGTAAAATATTTACAGTGTTTACATAAAGTGTTTCATTGGATTCAAGCCAGGGTACATGTTTTTTTCAGATCAGTGTCATGCTGTAAACAAATTTGTTTTGGTTTCATTCAACCAAATTTCCTCAGAGCTTCTTTTCACATTCTTTGGCAATGTTTCACCTTTTTTTTAACCATATTCTTATAATATTTGTGTTCAGTCAGAAGCACTTACCCATATGTTTTTTAGTGTGATTAGCTAACTTGTTTGTTGTTCCATTATACAGCAGATCAAATACCCAACATTTCAACTTAAAAATAATGGAACTGTTGTAAGGGAAGCAATTGTTATTACTAAAGATTTATTATTGCGGGGTGTTCTTAGTTTACTGGTTACTATGCCCTGCCAGCTAAATAATGGGAAACAGAGCACATGCCCGATAAGTGAAAGCTCATCCGACGTCATCTCGCACTGACTTGTATTTGTGCAACGATCCACCAAATACAATAGATGCCAATAGATTTGGGGCTGTGTTACTGTAAACCAACAGGCGAGAGATGGAGAGACACTAAATGATTTTATTGGTTATTATCTGCCTTTTACAAGGCAACACAAAGCAAGTTAATGATTCACATGCTTGCACGTTGAGATGGCTGAAACACATGGTGAATGGGTGAAACTGAGTTGTTGCATGGAGCCTTTATGATGTGGTCTTGTAGGTTCCTGGCAAGCCAACAGTAAATACTGATAATGAGTACACTGGCATTCTGCCAGAGCCCAGTGCCGTTTTTTTTGTAGTTGTTGGTTTTCTTGCTCTCTTTGACTTTTAAGTTAGTCTGATACCAACAGAAAGGAGAAGTTGAACTCTCTCTAACATTTTTGGATATGTGTCCCTGTTCACAACCTCTTAGAAAAACATGATGTGCTTGTGTATTCTATTTTCTGATAGGAAGACTCTCTGAAGACTCTGCCCCCCATCCCCCATTTCTACATTGTTTAATAAAAATCTTTATAGTTCACTCAGAAGGAAGTCTCTCCTGATGAAAAACAGCCATGAAATACAAATGAAAATCAAAAATGTATCTTTTTGAATGAATGTATAGCTAGACCTTTTAGTAACTACGACATCTCCACCAGGAATATTTTATTGTTTGTCACTTGTTCTCACATCCCCCAAAAGCAAACATACAAAGACTTAACAAGACTAAAAGAAGCCACTTCAAACCACAAGTGTCCTGACCTGACCCCCATCTGATGCTAGGAGATTAAGTGACATCCTGGGCACTAGTAAAGACTCAGCTTTGTTGCACCATACATTATACTGAATTATACAAAATAAACGTATTATATGTTATTATTATTATCATAATATTACATATTATGATCATTTGATTATATGAAATTATAACTAATATTCATAGAACAAATTTCATCGGGGATTAAAGGAAGGTAGATCAAATGTTTAATTCAGCAGTGAAGACATTAGCTAACATAGTTCTGTCGTTACCAAGTGTTTACACAACTTAATACAGAGGAAGTTATTTTCTGTCTCAACCACAATCAGTTGTAAACACACAAATCTGTTTGTCTCCAGCAAGATTAAGTGCTAACTACCTGTAAGTCTCTCCGTTTCTCTTTCTATGTCATTTGGTGATATAGAAGGTACAAGGAGCTCTGAAAGAGAATGTTTTTCTAAATTCCATTTTATGTGTTGTCAAACAAATACAAACACATACAAACACATGTATGTACATCTGGCGTTTAAAGTTTTCCTTAAGAGAAAATCACATTAAAGAGAAACTTGCAACTAAATAAATCAGTATAAAAGATCATTGCCAACATCTGGTAAAAATGGGCAAGCAATGAACTAGTGAAAGATCGGACTAGTTAGAGATGGATCTCTCGACTTATTGCCAAATAATAGATGTATGGACCATTATGCAACAGATGAAAGGAGGGATGAATCTATAGACAAACTTATAATTGCTGGGTTGGATGTCAAGTCGCTGCAGCCTCTGATCTGGGGGTCCTCTCACTTTTTCCACACTGTGGCATAATGATGTTTCACAAATTGTAAAATATATTTGGGTGAGTGCAGTTTTTGTCTTATTTTAATTACTTTTATTAACAGTAAATAATGATGCGGTAGTGGAGTGTAGAAAGAGAGGCTTGGCGTGAGAAGCCGAGGCCACACCAATAATTTCTGTGAGTGTGCTCAAAAATACTTACTTGTTTACACTTAATATCGCAGGACTGCCTTTGAGCAGCTTATTGCCAGAGACAGCAGCAGCAAATGTAGCTGTAGTTGTGGAAAAAAATAAAGTCCCTAAATGATCCAGTGAAACACCATTTTTTGTATGAAAATGTAAAAAGATAAACTGATTTCATTGCAGCGGCACAGTGGCGAGGTGGTTAGCACTGATGCCTCACAGCAAGATGGTCACCAGTTTGAATCCATGGCCTTTCTGTGTGGAGTTTGCATGTTCTCCCTGTGTCAGTGCCAACCCCTGTCATTGATATGAAAATATTTCACAGGTAAAGGACCAACTAAAGTTATCCTCCAGGGACAATGGCTTACCAAATTCTATGGCAGTCCATCCAAATGTTTTTGCCATATTTTGCTTAATTTTGTCAAAAGGGGTCCAATTCATAGCATCTTTGAAACCTTGTATTTTCCTTAACCAGCCCCAACAGGTCTGATATTCCAGCAGCTTTGTAACTATGTAGACGTACCCTTGTACATATAGTATATACTAGCATTTACTGTTTATAGTGCAGTTTTCAGAGGAACCGTTTGGGTGATGAAAATTAAAATGTGATTCTGCAAATGATGATTTGCTATATAAGAAGGTCTCTGCTCTGCTAGGTGAAGAAAGCTGAGCAGGTGCAGTCTTTTGGTCTAATCTCTGGACTATGCTCCTCACAGTATTGTTTTGGACCTTTGTGTCCGGTCTTAATGGCGGGCCTCTTAGCACCCTGTGCTCAGACAGATACATTTTCAGGTTGGCCACTATATTACTTTAACAACAGTTATTCTTAGAGACCTTATAATTACTGCCCTGCCTTACCTCCCTTGAGTTAAAATAGAAACCTGCCTTTTCAGTTGGCTCAAGTGGCTCTTTCATAAGAGTGTTAAGAGTAAACATGGGCAGGCATTTTTCAAGATCTATGTCCTCTAATCATCCTCTGGAGGACAATATAGGCTTCAGTAATGGGTGCTAGAAAGTGGTCAGTTTCTGCAGGGCCCCAGAATAAGGTTTTGAGGAAACTAGAGCCTGTAGCTGGATGTGAATACAGCTTTTTATAATTACAATGGCTAAAGCTAAAACAGGTAATAGAACAATGTTGTTTCTTTGAAGGTACAAAGTGCTCTGTAGATCCCAGGTGA
Organism: Chelon auratus; assembly: GCA_030220025.1. Lineage (NCBI taxonomy): Eukaryota > Metazoa > Chordata > Actinopteri > Mugiliformes > Mugilidae > Chelon > Chelon auratus. The sequence goes on along the minus strand of JASGAT010359542.1, from coordinate 7,194 downwards.
TGAACAAAGATGACCAATTAAGCTTTAGGGTAATATAGAAAAAACTGATTGAAAGCTTCTGACACGAACATACATTTTTACTACTGCTACTTCATAAAGTAAAGACAATATAACAATGGTTCATGTACAAAATGATAATGTATACTTGAAGACTCTGTGCTACCTTCTTCCAGTTTGATTTTTGACCATTAAGGCTAATTTTAAATACTTTTTTTTTATTTAAACTTATTGGAGGTGTATCCTCCAACCATTCATACTTAAGGTGAAAAAAAAAGTATTTGAAGTGTAAGAGTACAAAGTAGAAGTTTAAGAAACTATAATAAATATTAATATCTGTGAACAGTTTTCCTTTTCGACCCAAACTTAGGCACATGCATCAGTGTGGCATAATTTATTGAGGTATATGTGAATGGAAAGGTGGCGAGAGCAACTATGGCACTTTGATAGTGTGAATAGCAGTGGATGATGCATTGCACATGGGTAGAATTAAAGGGTCCTTGGCAGGTTAAGGCAGATGTGAAGAGCAAACCAGGGAGAAGCATGGCAAGTGAGAAGACTGGGTCAAGGGTGTGGAGATGAGTCATTCAAGCAACAGGAAAGACACAAGGAGGTTCAATTTTCAATTCAATTAAATGTTATATATATGGCGATAATAATAATACAAATTGTCTCAAGACGCTTTAGAAAACTTGTTCTGAAACCCCCAGAGCAAGCCTGAAGGCGACGGTGGCAAAACTCCCTTTAACAGGAAGAAACTTTGAGCTGCTATAATGATTAAATATAAGAGGTATGCAGGTTGGAGAATTGTTCATTCAGGCAGGAGTGGATTCATGAAGACTGAGCAGGTTGATGAGGCCAGGAATTGTGAAGTGTTGTGAACACTGGTAAAAATAAGAAATCAAATATCTTTATTATTTGCAGTTTCAAAAGTGGTTGAGATTTATGGAAAGTATCGTATTATTCTGGGGAAATAAAGTAAATACATGTCTACAGAGAAAAGTGGCAGGATCATTCCGGGAGTGTAGCTTTGTTTATTTATTTGTTGAAACTGCACATACTGTCATCCCAAGTCTATTCAGCAATTCGGGCAAACTCAACAACTTCAACTTTTAGTTTTAAAATATATATATTTTTTTTAAAAGTGTTTACCATTTTGTCATTTAAACAATGGCTAATAAAGTTTAATGTATGAATTGTTTAATGTGAGAGATGTTGATTATTTCAAACAATAAAACAAAAAGAAACTTAAACACATATCAAACAGCTCAGGTTTATACTGGTTAAACACTCAAACATTTACATCATAGAATTCAAACTCAGCTGAATAAATCCTAAATGTTAAATTATCATCTTGCTCGTCCAGACGCTGTCACAGCATTATGTCCGCACTGCAGCTGAGGAGCTGGTCAGTCTAGGTTCTTTTGTCTGGGACCTCCTACCTGGTAGAGGAGGAATTTGATTTCACCAAAATAGAGGAAATGGAGGAGGTTAGATTTAATGCATAATGATAACTATTAACTAGAAGAAGAAGTGGTTCAACAGAGAATAAACTCGTGGCAAGTACAACAATTCAACAATTTAGTCAAAAGTGCACAGATAGTGTTTTAGTCCAATCTAACACAGAAGTTAAGTTATATATTTTATTATATGCCTGGTATCAATTAACAGATTTAGACTCTGAGACCACAATTTGCCCCATTTAGATATGCCCAATATGATTTGAATCTCATTTTTAACCAGTGCCGAACTCATCGGAGCCAGATGCAAAAATAAATCTGTTCCCTGTGGTGTATCATGACTACTGACATACTGGGTTCTAATAGTGGACCTCTCATCTTCATATACTGCAAACTTAACTTTGTGTCAGGATCTCCTGCATGTTCCTTGTTGGGTTTGTCTGTCTGTGTTTTTTCTCACTGGAGGTTGGTCTGGAGCTGGGCGGAGCTGGAGCCACTTACATATACACCTGCAAGCAATGAAGCCTCATCAGCCACCTTCTCTCCTTGTCCATAAAATCCTGGTTCAGTCCTCCGCTTGAGTGTCCAATTCCTATCGGCAGGTGTGACACTTTGTCACAACAACAGTCATAATTCTGAATTTGCAGTTATGAGTTTTCTCCACCACTGCAGAAGCACCCAAAGGCAGCACATGAAGACGTCCATAAATGAGAACAATGAGAGATCAAGATTAAATTTGTCCCAGTGTGAATTTTAAATTTTCTATTTTAAAGCTAACCATAAAATCCAAAAAATCCAGAGGATATTCACTTCTCTTTATCACATTCATGAACAATCATTCATTTTCTGTAACCGCTTGTCCTCTGGAGGGTCCAACTGGGCAAGAGGTAGGGTACTCCCTGGACAAGTTGCCAGTCTATCACAGGACTAACACAGAGAGACAGACAACCATTCACACTCACACCTATGGTCAATTTAGAATCACCAATAAACCTAACAAGTCTGGGTGTAAATACATTTTCTACAAATATTACCAAAAATGTTTCTGAAATGAGTTGTCAGAATGACGTTTGGGTTTTGCCAATACTTATTTTCAATAGTCTTGGAAGCTGTGGCTAATCAGTGTCCTCTTATAGGAACCATTCAACCATTTTTGCAGGAAGTTGCAGGAAGCAAATTTTTACATTTCACATACATGTCTTAAAGGTGTATTCTTGAAGAGTTTCATCTACATGCTTAGATCTTACTATGATAAGCATGCATGCATTTTGTTAGGGGAAAATACTTTGATTTAAACTCTAATTCATTGCGCTATCTGATAGTTTACCTGATGTTACACAGCTGAGTTCAGTCGCAGGAAGAAAATGAGTAAGTTAAGTAGTTGACACTTGTAGTTAAGTGTCACCTATAGCCCCTGTGACAAGTAAGTCTGTCAATCTCTTAAATGCTTGATCAACAAAACCTCACAGACTCTGATGACAGCATTAGTGCTACCAGACGAAGAGAAAACAGAGAAGAACTGCACACACATACGGCTCCCGCCACTATTGATTTTTAGTTAATGTGCAACTGCTGGCTTAGCGCAGAGTCAACAATGAACTGCATTCATCAGGATGTCCAAAGCAACATTTATTAAAAATATCAGGAATCGCGACATACCCTGGAGGGCCTCTATGTAAGACTGATAAAATTAGCAAAGCATGGAATTTGTTATTCACTGTCAACCTTCAATATGATGCATTAGCCTTTTTACAGTGAAGTTAGTTGCCTTTGTTTTCTAAATATGAGTCATTACGTTACAACCGCATTTTGACAATGGCAACAATAAAGGAAAGGGTCTGGTCACTGTAATCTATTTAGGAATGGGAAAACACCTCTTGGGGAGTAGAAAGTACACTGCGCGAGAGAGCTCATCACACTGCAAATAGACAAAGTACAAGCAAATTAAGAAAACATTTTCATCCATTTGACAACAGGTGCACTGCAAATACAACTGAAGACAGAAACGCCCTGCAAAAAATTTAAAACACAAGCAATTGCAAAAACACACTGGAAAATTCACGACATCCGCAAACACAGAAACGCACTGCACAAATGACAACAGAACTGTTCCCAGGTGGCTATGAAGTGATGAACTGCCTGGGACTAGATGCAAATGTTGTTCAAAGGTTTATGACTTTTGGAGTTGTTGACATACTGGTAAGTTATTATTTTTTTCTTTGTGGTAAATTCATCATGAGTTTTGCATATACAGAAGACTTATTTTTATTTAGTTAATTATGAACATAAAATATACAAAAATATTTGTATCATTATTCTGTCTAAAACAGACACCTTGTCGTCACTTACTCTTAAAAAGCCCACTAAATTTATGAAAGGTAATATGGTTTACCCGTGTATGCATTTGGTAAATGCTAAACAGCCTTGCTTTTCTACTGGTACTGAAAGCGCTTTACAGTCACAGACACATCTACGCAACAGGGGGTTCAGTGTCTTGCTCAAGGACACTTCGGCATGTGGCACATTCCAGGGATCAAACCGCTAACCCTCTGGTTTGTGGACAACCCGCTCTACCTACTGAGCCACAGCTGCCTCCATTTGACTGTGACACAAAAAAAATATTGAGAAATCATTGTCAGAAATAAGCCTGTAACTAACTAAACAAGAATAGACAGAGAATATATTTTGATGACTATTGTCTAATCTTTGGTGTTCAGTTGTTTTACTCATAAATTATGACCTGTTGAGCAGTGATAGTACATCCATTATTTTACATGTCTATTTGTCTGTGTAAAGTTTTCCTCTAGGTGGTCCAGAGGAAAACTGCAGTGATGGCTGCAGTGATGTTCAACATGAGACGAAGAGCCGGACTAACAGGACTAGAGAGAACACTATAAAAGTCTTCACTTCATCACTGATTCTTTATTACAGCCCAGATGTGTTAACTTTAGTGTTCCTGAATGCAAGATGTAACTTTAATTTGTTAAACTGTTGCTTGAATAGTAGTAATCATTTTAGTATCACAATTATTTTGATTAATGATTAATTAGTATGATTTGCTTGTTCTTTTAGCTGACAGTGACATTTTAATATAAAATGTAACATTTACTTATTGCTTATTTCTTCTTCCTCATACAAGATAAGAGAATGACAGGAGATGAGGTCAAACTGTTAAAAGAGTTACCAGCAGGTATATGGTCAAGCCATTTTTGTTGGTGGTGTGTTTCTTCTTCCCTCTCTGCTTTGACAGCCTTTCTAAAGCCCTGCTTCCCTTTACACATTACAACACCAAGGTGGATTTTCTTTTTTTTCTTTTTCACAGGAGGAAAATACAATTTACATTATATGGATGCTTTAAAGGGAGATAAAAAGTTGTTGTTGATTCTCTGTTTAACATTCTTCCACAAAGCCAAATGTCTTGGAATTTCTAGAATGAGCCCTATTCAATTTGATGTCAGATTAACAAGTTGCATATTTAGGTTTCAAATATTACAGTGTTATTGGGAGCTGATTGACTGTTTTTTACCATTGGCCATATTGTTTTTAAAGTACAGTGAGTTGTTCAAAAGATTAGAGAGTTATAGCTTGGTTCTCTTTTATGCAGGTGTAGGTTTGTAACTAAATGATACAGTGTATTGTCAGGAACAAACACCTACACATTCACTGTCTTGTCACAAAGCACAAAGCACATCAGGACTGGTCGAGCAGGAGGCCTGTCACCCTTTCTTCCTTGATTTCTACTCTTCTCTTTCTTTTCTAGCCTTTCAAACTGAGAAAGAGAACTGAGAGTAGTACTCTGACAGGGTCTCAGCCAGATCAAGCACACAGTGACAGAAAAACGCCCACTAACACTCCCAACCATGGCTAATGTGACAGCCCAGGCTGCTATTCACTCACATGCACACGCACATGCACACGCACATGTGCACACATACACGCACACGCACACACACACACACACGCCCACACACACACACACTTTCATGCATACATAAGCATACAGAAATGGAGTCACAATTACCCTCACACAGTCAACAGCCCAGTGGCACTCAAAGCCTTTTTAACACATGCTTTCACTCCAGTTGATACTGTGACACGGAAGGGATGGGAATCTCTTCCACAACAGGCCACTTTATAATGATTATTCTTGTTGTTGACTGGACATTTGGCTGTGAGGCAGTCGACTATACAAAATTGTAATTATATACACAGATTCTACAATTGCAAACATTTACTGCAACATCAGTTTTTTGCTACTTACACACCAGCTGGGATGTAAGAAAAAGAAAATAGCACGCATGCAAAACATTCACATTATACACTTAACATTTTTGTCTTTAAAATGTGCAGATTTGGCAGATTTTAATTGATCTACAGTCTGTTAACCTCTTCTAAAGCTTCTTAGGCCTCGTCCACACGTACGAAAACGATCTTTTCCCTCTCCGTTTCCCCGTTTTCGCCGTCCACATGGAAACGCAAAAGCTGCGTTTGCAAATTTCTCCACCCTGAGACCCGTTTTCAGAAAAGTGCGATTTAGTGCTGTGCGTTTACAGGATACGTGTGGACGATCGGCCAAAACGATGAAAAATGTATGCGTTTCAGCGTTTTTGCGTTTCCGTGTGGACAGGCCCTTAGTCAGTAGCTCATTGATAAAGATGTTTAGCTACAGACTTACTAGTCCATAATTACAGAGGTACACTACTGGTCAAAAGTTTTAGAACACCCTAATTTTTCCAGTTATTTCTTGCATTTCAAGTCGTGCAAATCCAATGAATAGCTTGAAATGGTACAAAGGTAAGTACTGAACAGCCAGAGGTTAAAAAAAGGTTTGGTTACCCAAAACTGTAAAAGAATTTCAGAATTATACAAAAAGGCCCCTTTCTGGGAACACGAAGTGGGTTAACAATTTAAAGCTGTTCTGCAGCAATGAAGGTTGAATCAGCCTTGAAAGCTGGTGCTACTAATTCCTACAGGTGTTCCAACTTTTTTTCATTACTTACAACCCCCTCTGTCTGCATAAAAGCAGTGTTGGAACACACTGTGGTACCAGACCCTCATGAGCATCAGGTGAACAGTATTGTACTACAGAAAGTAGTGTGTTGCTACAAAAATGGCGAGAAAAAGGCAATTAACAGTAGAAGAGAGACAGACCATCATAACACTTAAAAATGTAGGTCTTTCCTACAGGGGAAGTGTAGGGGTTCCTACACTGCCAAGGTGGCAGTGAGTACAGTTTTCTTCACCATCAAAAGGCACTCAGAAACTGGGGGAAACCCTGACAGGAAGAGGTCTGACAGACCCAAAGCCACAACTGAATCACTGGACAAGTTTCTGAGAGTTAACAGCTTCCGTGATAGGCGGCTCACAGGACAACAGCTTCAAGCTCAGCTTATTAGTGGTCGAAGTAAGCAAGTCTCAGTTTCAACTGTGAAGAGAAGACTTCGAGCTGCAGGTATGACAGGACGAGTTGAAGCAAGAAAGCCATTGCTAAGATGTCAAAATAAGACAAAGAGGCTCACCTGGGTCATGAAACTCCGCCATTGGACTACTGAAGACTGGAAGATGGTATTATGGACTGATGAATCAAAATTTCAAATCTTCAGTTCATCACGCAGGATCTTTGTACGCCGTCGAGTAGGTGAGAGGATGGTTCCACAGTGTGTGACATTAACTGTCAAACATGGAGGAAGTGTGATGGTCTGGGGCTGTTTTGCTGGATCCAGGGTCGGTGACTTGT
>JASGAT010359537.1:0-14904 GCA_030220025.1 Chelon auratus | reverse complement strand
ACTCCAACATGGGTTTTGGTTGTGTTGGCTTTGGCCTGGTTGTTTTGTTTTAACACCTTTCAACACTACACATACACTATCATGCACCCATCAACAGACACACTCATCTTCACAGACAAATCTCATTCATTCTTATGGGGTTTTTTTTGGTTTGCTTTAATAAATCAGTTGACCTTTGTATTTCACCGCGTTTCTTTGTCTTTTGTCATGGTTTATAAGCCAGGTCGTGACATCTTGCATTCAGCTTTGTCATTATGACACTATGTCATAACCTGACAGCCAAGCTCCAAACAGTTTGAGACAGGACAGCCATTTGCATAAACTCACTATTTTTATTTTCTTGAAAGAGTGCATATATGCATATATGGCTGTGTGTGTGTGTGTACAAACACAAGCACAAAAACTAATGAAAAAACAACCATTTTATGCATAGGCCCTATAATGGGGAATGGCTGATTTTAGTGTTGAACACTAAAAATGACAAATTTGACTATTTTGGCCCGCAGAATGAATGATTATATTGTGTCATGGCTGTGAGGTTAAAGAAATGTGGTTATAATGGCAGTCAATGGGACATTTTAGTATGCTAAGGTCTCAAGAGGACAGTAAATTTTAAATCTGATGCTACACAAAAACTGATAATCCATTCAAGTCAGTATTTTAGATCATCTTGGTCATATCCAAGACTGATTTGGAAAACAAATGCCCCAGCCCCTAAAATAACATTTTTTTGTGTGTTGTGTGTTTTTCCCTTTAAAAAATAAACAAATAAATAAATAACAGTGACTGAAGTGGTTTAAGAGATTTATGCAAAAAAAAAAAAAAAAGGCAGAAAAATCTATTCATCGGTAAAGTTTTTATAGTAGCTTTTTAGAAGTGGACATTTTTGTCCTTAATGACTCAAGAGTGCAGTAAATTAAACTGATGCATGAGGGTTAAATAAAAGCAAAAAAATAAATTTATAATACACAATGTCTTTAATTTTGTTTAACTGATTTAATATCACAAGTTAATCACTGATTTCAGTGTGATCGGACAAAGATTAGCACACTTCTGTGTCAAAATAATATAATAAACCAATTCTTGCATGATAAATCATATTTCCAAAGAGTGCATAAAAATGACTAAAATCTTTTATGTAATAAATAAAAATGTTATTTATTAGAGAACAGTTTTTGTTCAGTCCTCTGGATTAGAAACTGACCACAAAAAAAGTAGATTAAATATTCAATGTGTGCCATAATATGTGTGTCTGGTGTATACTCCAAATCAGCATGGAAAATATTTTACAATGCAAATGAATGCAGGTTTCATTATATGACTGAGGGGAGCAAACAATCCATGACCATTTGTTGAGAGTGACTAATCAGAGCTTTGACATGTATAAAATATGAGCAAAAAGAGCAATGTAGTTTCCCCAAATTGCAAAAATATTACATATTTTGTGAAAAAAATTAAAAAAAATACAGTGAGACTAAAATTATTCTTAACTTATGCTATACACATAAAAATGAAGGCTACTTACCCCAAGTAACAGTATAATTCAGAAGTTTACTACTCTCCGCTCCCTAATCTGTTGTGATGCCACTTGTTTCTTTCAGTCTTTTATATTCCCTACCAGACAATGTGGTGATATACTTTGACACGTCAGTGAGAGAAAAGGAAACCAAAAAAATCTTGAACTGTGGCAAATGTTATTAGTCTCTCTATCGTGTTTAATGCATTCCATTGAAGTAAACCAACTGGATTTCATTATCTTATCATCAAAAAAGCGAGGTCAAAACATCACACATTGCTTAACACAAGCATGGAATTCAAATTTTGCATTGACACACCTTATGTTCAGATTCACATTCACAGACAAGTAGGGTAACAGTGGTAGGAGGGGATTCGTGTAAAATACACACATCGGCAACATCCCAGCTTGATCCCGTGGACTTTTTGGGAAGCATTTAAAAACATACTGGTCACAAGTCCTTTCAGAGGTATTAATAACCTAACAATAATATGACAGATGTCCACTGCTGTTAGGTAGAACAGGTATTTCATAATGCCACCCTTCGAAGGAAACTCATTTCGGCCGCTTGTATTCGCAATCTTGTTATTTCTGTCATTACCCAAAGTTCATGAACGTTCGCCTCTCAATTTACCGGTCGATCGCGACCGACCGGTTAAGTATCACTGCAGATGCCGCTCCGATCTGCCTGTCGATCTCCCGTTCCCTCCTACCCTCACTCGATACCATATTTGCACTAATTATCTTATAGCCTATTTTTGTATTATATGTATACACGGACGTAATTTTGGGGGGGGGACATGACACCCCTGCACTTTTTCAAAAGGCCGTTTTGGCCTGCACTTTTTGCCGTCCTAAAACAATGTTACGCTATAGCAGAGACGCGTGAAGCAAAGGGCCAAGCGGAAGACGGCCGCTCAAGCTGAAACCTGTTTCCCTTAGTTTAGACCCGCCCACAAGCTCTTCGATTGACTCTGCCGTTTCTTGTGTGACTGGCCGTCCCCGCTGTCACCCCACCTTGATTGCACACCAGTCTGCTAGTCTGCGGTTAGCAGTCCTTTTTAACCTGCTGGTTTCATTGGCATTAACGTTTGTATCGGTGTCCATGTGCGTATGTGCATGCCGACATTTTATTCAGTTTCTCCCCACCTGTGATGCCAGTTTGACCTGGGTGGTGCTATGTAAATGAGGTCTATTTACCATAAATTTAAAAGTGTAAAATTGGTGGTACTGAGTTGGAGTGAGGTTGACTAACAAGGTCAAACACAGAATTGGGTGATAATGTTTTGCGACATGCTTTACAACCACTCAAACCAAAAAAGGGAACATTAATCTTAAAAGTAGCAATAGAAACCTAGAAGAACTACTAGAAAACACAGAGAACACACACACACACACTTCTGAAATAAAAATTTTTTTTATTGTATTTGTAAGATTTTTTACATTGGTAGGCATTTGGGTGGATGGCAAAAGAAGAATTTCATTGTACAGGGAATCATGTTTCTACACTGAGCACATGAAAATAAACTCTTTGAATCTTGAACATACACACACACACACAATCAATGCAAGGATCCCTTTCTCCTCATGACCAATAACATCACTTTTATATCATAAGAAACTTGGGGGCTGCAAATCACAGCAACTGTGGAAAATACATTTGCAAATTTCACACATCCCTTTGCTGCAGTTCCTGTGTATGAGGGTGAACTCACACCAGTGGCGCCTCCAGAGATTTTCTGTTGCAGGTGCTATGGGGATGCTCAACACTTAAGAGAAGGTGCTTTGAATTTTGGTGCGTTTCATTATGGAAGTCGCATCGGACCATTCTTGGTATATATACACACACGTACACGCCCGCATTAACTATACTCATTACGCGATTATATGTAAAAGTATTCAACACAAGTAGGGTTGCCAACTCCCTGAAAAATAAGTAAGGGACAACTCATTGTCAGGGCCAGCCGACCTGGTTGCCTTCACCCATGCTGGCGCGGTGAAAATTTTATTTGTGTGTGTGAAATTATATTTTAACTATTTGACTCAAACCTGAATTGAATTAGATGTATATTTTTGAGTGATATGAACACATGGAAAACAAATTATTATTCAACAATTTATTTTTAAAATAAAATAAAATAAATATCTTTCTTAAACAGAAACCTGTCCTGCTTAACTTAAAACTGTATAAATTAATATAAAACAATAGAAAGCAGAAAACATTCCTCTTGCAATAGTGCAATAAGAAAAGTGCAAACTGAAAGTGTGAAGAAAAGTTGTAGCTTTGTTGTCTTCCAATATCTTCTTCTCAAGCAACAGTACCTCGACCAATGAGATGAGCGGGATTCCTGCTGTCATCTCATTGGTCACAGAACAGAAGACGGCCTGGGAATAAGTTTATCGTAAATGTTCATAGGCCTATGAAGCGCCCTGCTATTCATTAATTCCTTTGACATTTTACACACTATTTTGGATTCTCACGATAATACGGGAAAAAGTGCGTCCCGTTTCAGCTCAATACGGAACGCGTACTTTTGTTTCTAAATATGGGACAATTCCGCTTTTCAAGGGACGGTTGGCAACCCTAAACACAAGGGCTATACAACATACATAAGCCTGCAAATGTAAACCTCTGAAAATAATATTTCACACAATTCTGTCACAGTCTAGCTCTGAATACAACGGAGCAGCGAACAGCAGCAACAGAAGGCAACAGACACTGTGCACACTTCGGCCTAAAACGCTCCGATCACGAAATCACACAGCCAGTTACCAACACTAGTCTAATGATGGATAATTGCTAATATCACCTGCAGCACAAACCGTAACGTTAGCATCCTCAATGGAAAGGTTCACAGCGCGCTGCGCCCATTGGCCAAAGAAGATCACCTGTTTGGGCCTCGTGTTTTTTCAGACTAAAATATTTGTTTAATTATTATTTAATTCACAATATTCTTAAACTACATGAAAAAGACTATTCAAATATGACATTAAATTATAAATATAAAAAAATCACCCGCCCAGCACATCTTGGGGGTGCTGGGCGGGTGATTTTTTTATATTTATTTTTAATGTCATATTTAATGTCATATTTGCTATGGCTATTATGGGGGAGCTACAGCACCACCTAGCTCCTCCCTGGCGCTGCCACTGACTCACACACATGTGCTCCTTAAGAAACACGAATCTGAGTGCCTTTTGTTTTGGTACAAAAAACAAAAAAAACTATTTCCTTGGGCGAAACTCCCAAGGTGGCTTTGTCTGGCTTACTTGAACATTAACATCTACCCACAGTACCTCTCCCACTCGACAACCTGGCGTTGTCGGCAGGATTCTACTTATTGAGAGCAGAGACGTGTTTTATTTTCCTTCCAATTTTACTCTTGATGAAAACTGTATTAAATGTGTGTGTGTTCATTCAGTAGCAAATCAGCAGTTGGTGTCTTCGAGTCCTGGTGAGGATCCAAATTGTGTTTTCTCTCTGCCCCCGTTGCTTGCCTCACTGTACTGCTCTATTGAACTGGTAACTAATTGCCTCTTTTCCCAGTCAAGGTGTAGCTATGGGGGGAGAGTTGCAAGAATTGAGGGATTTAGTTGCACAGTTAAGAGCAGATAATGATAGGCTGCGGCCTTGCCTGGTCCTAGTGCCATGCCTTCCATTTCTGCTGTGCCGCCTACTGATCCTTCCACTGCTTGCACCCCTTTAACAGAGAGGCTGGTATTTGTTCCTCGAGATAGGAAATGTCCCATGTTTAGGGGAAGAACAGGTGAGTTGAGTGGATTGAAGAGGTACGGGCTTGTATGAGAGCGCGCCATTTATCTACAACCGATCAGACATTTTTCTTGTTTGACCACCTAGAGGGAGAGGCACGGGAGGAGATCAAATTTAGTCCAAGTGTGGAGTGTAGTGGTGCAACGGATCATCATTGATCCGTGATCTGTTGGGATCAATATCTTCGGTTCGGTTTGTTGAGCATGTCATTGACTGTTCCCGTGAGTTATAGCAGTTTGTGCGAAGGCAGCCTACCGCTACATTGCTTCAGGTTCGGGCTGAGGCGATTAGGTGGGAATGTGAGGGTTTGCCAGGGAGAGTTAGGGGCCAAAGTAATTCCATCCCCTCAGTGCCTGGCTTGCAGTATGGAGTCAGAAGTGGCCCTCAGGTGGTAGCTAGTCCGCCCCATGTGTCTGAGCTAAGTGAGATGAGGGAGATGCTTAAACTTCAGCAAGAGCAGCTCAACCAACTCACCCAAAGCATTTCTCGCTTGCAAAGCTCTCAACAGCGCAGTCACCCCTCTCATCGTGGCCCAATCATCTGTAGAAGATGTCAGCAGCCTGGTCATTTTGCCAGAGAGTGTGATGGGGTTCGTGCTGCCCCACGCACGCAGCCTTCTTTTTCTGCACAACAATTTAGCCGGCAGCCCCATGTTGCTCAGAATTCGGAAAACTAGTGCCTGCCGAATTGTAGAGCCACAGTTCGGCGGGTGCAGCCACTGGCTCAGAAGTTGTTTTCAGAGATTCAGACGAAGCTGCAAAGTTAATGTCATCTTGTCCCCACTTAGATGTAAGTATGGGTGGAGTTAGTGTCCCTTGCTTGGTCGATACTGGTTCCATGGTGTCAACTGTAACGGAGAGCTTTTTCCACCAGCATTTCGAGCCTTGGGGTCAAGAAAAGCTTCAGTCTTGCCACTGGCTTTAGCTCAGGGCAGCCAATGGGTTGGCCATTCCTTACATCGGCTACTTGGAGCTTCAAATTGAACTCTGTGGCAAGTTAATGCTGCAATGTGGGGTGTTGGTGGTCAAGGACCCTCCTGTTGGCATGTCTGCTCAGGTCCTTGGTGTCTTAGGAATGAATGTCATCCATAGATGCTAGAGCTCTTTGGGCAGCATGGGCTGGCCCTGTTTGAGTTGCCCTCAGTATTTAAGGCCCCGGAAGCAGTCGTGCAGGCACTGCAAAAGTGCCATCAGGCCAGTGTGCAGGCTCCTCAGCATGTCTCCAGTGAGGCCAAAGTGTGTGGCAGGGAGGCTTGCCGGATCCCTGGCGGCATGATGAAAATTGTTGCGGCTACCTGCTCAGATCACTGCTCAGGCACCACTGTTTTGTTTGAGCCCTTGGACTCTGGCCTCCCTGCTGGATTGCTTGCCTCTCCTGCCTTGGTTCAGGTAAAAAGAGGCACTGCCTGCATACCCATTGTAAATGTAGGTTCCACCGAGGTGTTTCTCTATCCCCACACTACTGTTGGCAGTTTAAATGAGGTGAATGTTGTGAGCCTTCCTACAGCAGGCTGATCCTGTTATCCAGGAGGTCTTGGCATTCTGGACAATGAAGCGGCATCCTAACCACACGGAGTGCAGACAGGTTTCCCAGCCTGCTCCGTCAATGGGGCCGCCTCATAGAAAGGAGTTTAGTTCTGTATCGGCAGGTCTTTTGCCCTGATGGGAATGAGGCAGTTTTTCAGCTGCTGTTGCCAACTGCTTTGAGGGAGGAAGTTCTAACTGAAGTTCACCAGAGACACGGCCACCAAGGTGTTGAGAGGACCTTGGAGCTACTGCGTCAGTGGTGTTACTGGCCAGGTATGTTCTCTGATGTAGCACACTGGTGCCAGTCCTGCGAGAGGTGCCAGGTTGCCAAAAGCACACAGCCAGCTGTTCGCAGCTTCATGGGGCACTTGCTGGCATCTCGACCATATGAAATCCTGGCCATGAACTTTATGTTGGAACCCACCCACAATGGGATTGAGAACATTCAGGTACTGACTGATGTTTTCACAAAGTATACGCTGGCCATTCCTACTCGTGACCAATGAGCCCCCACTGTGGCTCAGGTTTTGGTCACAGAAAGGTTCTGTAAGCTTGGTATCCCTGCCCGTATTCATAGCGACCAGGGCCGCAACTTTGAGAGCTGTTGGCAGCTCTGTAACCTTTATAGCATTGAAAAATCCCGCACCACCTCGTACCATCCAACTGGCAATGGGCAATGTGAACAGTTCAATCGAACCCTCCACAACTTGCTGCGTACCCTGCCTGTCTCTCAGAAGCGAGACTGGCACTCCTGTTTGCCCCAGCTCCTGTTCTCCTACAACACCACTCCCCATCAGTTAACTGGTGAGTCCCTATTCTTTTTAATGTTTGGTCAGGAGCCCAGGCTCCCAGTTGATTTTCTGTTGGGTCAAGTTCAGGATCCTGTCAGTGGTGATGTGAGTGAGTGGATCCAGGAGCACCAGACCCGCTTACGGATTGCATTTGAGGATGCCCGAGCGAGGCTGAGGGTCGCAGCAGAGCGTCGGAAGAACAACCACGACTGGCATGTCCGAGATGCTCCACTGCAGGAGGGCCAGTTGGTGCTATTGCGGGACTTCAGTGCGAAGGGGCGTCATAAGATCCAAGATCTGTGGGGCTCTGTGGTGTATAGGGTCTTAAAAGCACCAAAGGACAGAGGCTCGGTGTACACTATTGCCCCCGCAAGTGACCAGTCCAAGGTCAAACATGTGCACCGTACTCTTTTGAAGGCAGTGGTTGGAGCTGGTATTCCCGATTGTGGTGGTGTTCCTTCTTCACCCCCTCTGAACCAGCAACAGTCGGAGGATGAACCTCCGCTCAATGGGGATTTGTTTGTTTTGAGGCAGGAGGTCCCTCATACGACGCCCATTCGGGCCGATGCAGTGACTCAAACCACTCCTCAGTTGCTGCTCCCTCAAGTGGACTCGGTCCCTAATCTGCCAGGCCCTTCAGTGGATAGCCATAACAGATTATTACTGAATAAAAAGAAGTCATGTTTTATGTTGTTTGGTACCAGTCATAAACTATCACATCACACTGCTAAACTGTCTGTCTGCTTCAATGATGGAACCCCCCTTGAAAAAGTGGACACATTCAAATATCTGGGACTCTGGATCGACACTACATTAACATTCAAGCCACACATTGATTCCATTGTAAACAGAATAACTCGTAACCTCAGCATACTTTATCGCTCCATAAACTGTTTCATTCTTCAAGTAAGGAAAAAAATCTCCACCCAACTGCTACTACCAATAATTGATTATGCCGATTCTATATATCAAAACACATCAGAGAAATATCTTCATTCTCTCGATGTTGTTTTTAACAGTATTTGCAGATTTACTTTAAGATGTCCATATAGAACCCATCACGGTATTATGCACAAGACTCTAGATTGGCTGCTTCTCAGCCTTAGGCGACGTTTCCACTGGCTCCAGCTTATTTATAAATGTGTCCATTTCCATTTTAATTACCCCCTTTACTTAAAACAATACCTAGTCCCCTACTGACCACCTTATTCTGTCAGACACTCACAACAACTGTATTTTTTGTACCAAGAACCTCAAACGAAATTGGTAAACATGCCTTTAAACACAAAGCTCCTTTTGACTGGAATAACTTACCGCCATCCATTAGATCTGTCGCTTCCTTCCATCTGTTCAAGACCTCACTAATGTCCTTGTTTCAGACCCGATGTTGCTGTTATTAATTTAACTTTTCTTTGTAAATAACTTCTATTCTGCCCTTACGATGGGGTTGGGGAATGGGATGGGCGGAAGGGAATATGGAGCCAATGTGAGCACCTTAAGTGTATGTCTTGTGTTGTACTTATGTGACTGTATTGTACTGTTTGATTGCATCAATGTTTAGGACCCCCTGGAAGACGAGATGATACAGAGCAAGGGGTTATCCTCTAACAAATTTGAATTTATTAAAGTAGGGCATCTTGTTAAGTGGCAATAAAATTATAGGGCTTTGATTGTGTCCCTGTTATGTATGGTTACCTGCTTTATATACAGACAGAGCTAATGCATTAATTTAGGACAGTGATACTGATCTCAACTGGGTAATTAAAGACAAGGGGCTTCATAGCAGCAATCTTGGAGCTGTGTTTGCAAAACACTGTACTGCTCCTTGAAAATGGAAAAGAATGATCAGCTTGCTGTTGGGCTGTGCTGGCCTGGGCTGTGTTGAAGAAAAACAATCCAAGTCTAGTTTCTACTTTGCTGAAATGGTGCAAGTTTATTGGAGTTCCAGGTCATGGTGAGCCTACCGACACAGAGTGGGTCCAAGACCAGAGACTGACCCTGAATGCAGGTGAGGGAACAGATATACCCTGTCACCAGGTGTGGTTGCAGACAGTTCCTGAATAGATCGTATAGTGGATGTATATTGGTCAGTCGAGGGCAGCTTTACACAGGAGGGTGAACCCAGTAGGGGGGCAGAGGTGGCTCCCAGACATGGTCAGAACAAAAGGACAAAAGGACAAAGGAGTGACACTCAGGTAGTATGACCAAGGCTCTAATCAGCAGGGGAGAGGAGACGCTTTGTGTCAGTGTCTGCGGATACTATTTCAATGGATCCCGTAGATTGTGTAAGTCCTTTTGACATTTCTTGTGTTGTTTTTGTTGCAATAGAGTCCAATCCAATGTGTGTTGTCTCGTGATTTGTTCTTTTTTTCTGATTTAACTTCGTTATTGACTTTTCTTAATATTACAAGTGAGTTTAAGTACCAGTAGCATTTTAAGAAAAGTATAACAAACCTGACAATAACAAACAAAATACACAGAATGGGAAAAAATAAATAAAAAAGAAAAAAAACAATAATCATACAGTAATAATTATGAAATTAGCAAATAATGTAAAATAGTAAATACTAAGATGCACATTCTTGACAGTTAAGTTCATCACAAAACCATGTTACTTTACATGTCCATTCCTTGGACTTGAATGAAAAGGTACATGGAGGGAGCATAAAGATATTAGCCATCATAATCATCACTTTCCAATTATTTCCAAATAAGGGGCCCATACCTTCAAAAAGAGATCTAAGTTATCATTAATCCTATAAATAAGTTGTTCATACAAAGCTATCTTGGTTAGCTCATCTCTCCATTCCTTAAAACTGATCTCACTTTCCGACTTCCAGTGTCTCAAGACTACCCTGTTTCCTGTTGTGAGGGCTAGCTTCACCCATGTATGCATTTGTGTGGATAGGCCGGATTTTCCCGGCAAAATCCCCAAAATACATAAGGCTGGCCTGTCCCTGAGCTCTACCTTCAGTACTTTATTGATACATTGGATAACAGCCACCCAAAGGTATGTACCAAAGTGCCCCTCTCCTTCTTACATCTCCAACACTCATCATTCTCCCTAAGTCCCAACCAGGCCATTTTTGCTGAAGTCCAATAGTTCCTATTCAATATTCTATAAGCCATGTCTGCATGTCTCGTGCTATAGTGTACCAGGACCTAATTGTTTCCTCCCAGACCTCCCAGTCAATATGTGCCCCAAGGTCCCTCCTCCAAGCTTCCAGCCTGATCGCCATAGCTCTTGAATACCAGAGACAGGTGCAAATTTAACCTTCCTATCTGCTGTTATAATACAGCTCCTGAGCTGAAGAAACTTCCAAAAATCTTTTCTGGGGATATCATATTAGATATACATTTTTCAAAGGAGATCACATTTTTCCCGTCAAATATATCTTCCAGTAACATCACCCCTGCCTTCACCCAATTTTTCCCAAATGGCCAATTTTTTGTTAATTTTCAATAATTTATTATACCATATTGATGGGCCCATCTCCAACTTTCTCTAGAAAATGCCAACACAGGGTTTCTGCAGGGTACATCACCTCCTATCTGAGTGAGGAAAGCCTGTACTGAGAAGGGCTCTATCAACTCTTTCTCTATCGCCACCCAGGCAGGAGCACAGACCTCCAGCATATTTGACTTAGATAGCTGACTAAGACTAAAGGCCCGGTGATACCAATCTATTCTTGGGCATCCTAAACCACCCTCCTCTACAGATGCATATAGTTTCTTTTTATTAAAAGCAGGCTTCTTCCACATCCACAAGAAGTCACTTATGGCCCTATTAAATCTAGACAGAAGGGGGAATGGGAAGTCCAAAGGTAGCATGCTTGTTATATAATTAATCTGTGGTATTGTAATCATCTTCACTAGATTTATCTTTCCAATTAACAATAAACGATAAATTTTAACCAGTTTTGTAAATTACTTTCAATTTTTTGGATAAGGGGCAGTAGGTTTAAATTCATTATATCTTTTAACCCTGGGGTAATCATGATTCCTAAGTAGACCAATCCAGATGGGAGCCATTTAAATTGCCAACTATTGTGAATACTGGGAGGGCATATTTTAGACAAAGGCATCGCTTCAGATTTCGACCAGTTGATCTTATAACCTGATATACGAGAAAAAGAACCAATCATGAATAAAATATGAGGCACTGCAATTTCTGTGTTACTTAACAATAATAGGATATCATCCGCATATAATAAAAGCTTATGTTCTTCTTGCCCAGAAACTATGCCTTTAATATCAACATGGTTGCTAATTGCCGAGGCTAAGGGTTCTAAAGCCAAGGCAAAAATCAAAGGAGAAGGGGGGCAACCCTGTCGGGTCCCCTGTGATAGTCTAAAAGGATCAGAAACATTCCCATTTGTAAGGACAGCTGCCTTTGGACTTCCATACAACAATTTCACCCATTGAATATATACATTTCTCACATCAAACCTCTCAAGAATTACAAATAAATACTCCCATGCCACTCTATCGAAAGCTTTCTCGGCATCCAGAGAGAAAGCCACCACAGGTTCCACACTGTTCCTCGTTTGCCACACCAAATATAACAGTTTGCGTAAGTTATCTGCTGAGGACCGCCCCTTGACAAATCCCACCTGATCAGGGTGGATCAAAGTGGGGAGGCACACTTCTAGTCTTAATGCCAATATCTTAGCCAAAATCTTGACGTCCACATTAATCAAGGATATTGGTCTATAGATCCCGCAATGCTGTGGGTCTTTGCCCTTCTTATGTATCAATATTATTATTGCATTCTGCATACTCTCCGGTAGGCTTCCCCTCTGGAATGCATCCTGAAAGACAGTAAGAAGTCTCGGGGCCAACAGGTCAGAAAATGATTTATAAAAGTCTGTGGGAAATCCGTCCTCCCCAGGAGACTTTCCAGCACTCAGTCATTTAATCGCTCATTGCACCTCTCCCAGCCTTTCTCTGGCCACTTCAGTTAGTGCCGGTAGAGTAGTCCCAGACAGGAAATTTTGAAATTCAGCCCTATCCCAAGAAGCTTGTGTTGTGTATAATTTTTGATAAAATAATTGGAAAGCGTTATTTATTTCTATCGGATCTGTTAAAATCTCCCCTTCCTCATCTGAATCCCTGAGATCAAAGTTTGAGCTTGTCGTTGTTTCACCCTTTGAGCCAGTAATTTCCCTGCTCATTCACCCTGTTCATAATATTTTTGCCTACACCTACACAATGAAAATTCTGCTTTTCTCTGCATAATAGTATTTCATTCAAAGTTTGACTTGTTAAAATTAGTCAATAAGTCCTGGTCTCCTCTCTCTGCATATTCCCTCATTTTATTTCTGTTTCCAATTTGGAAAGTTGATCAAATTTCTGTTTTTCTTGAATTGATGAATGTTGTATTAACCTGCCCCTTAAGTATGCCTTAAAAGCATCCCATACCACTCCTGGATCATCCACTGTGCCCTCATTAATTTCCCAATAATCTAACATTTGTTGTCATATAAACTGACATGAGTTTTCATTTTGGAGCTGAGAAGTATTCGATCTCCAACGGGTAGAACGCCCCTTACTCTCACTCTTAAATCTCAGGGTCATATCAACAGGACCATGATCAGTAATAACAATATTGCCAATAGAAGTCTGCTCCACCATTGGTACAAGTTGCTTTGATATCAAAAAATAATCGAACCTAGAATATGATGCATGGGGATTAGAAAAAAAAAGTATATTCCCTCTCCTCCAATTATAACATCACTATTTCCCATACTCTGTATTACTGCATGTAGCTTATAGAAAAACTCTGGAGAATCTGTGTTAGGGGTGCATATATTTACTAAGGAGCATCTCCTGCCCATTAGGTCTATATCAATTGCAACCCATCTTCTCTTTCTATCCGATTTCTGGTCATACACTTTAGTAGTCACAGTTTTGCGAATCAAAATAATAACCCCTCACCTACTGGATGAGAATGTACTGTAAAAATCTGACCAACCCAGCCCCTCTGTAGCTTCTTTGATTCTGTTGTATCTAAATGTGTCTGTTGTAGAAAAAACACCAGCACCCGACAGACCAACCTAGCCAACCGGCCCAGTGTTCAGCTCTGCAGAGCTCTTTTCCTACGCAGCCACCAGACGGCGTCTCACGTGACTCGTGATTTGTTCTTAAGCCATTGCTTTATTTTACAGCTGTGGGTATTTCTGTTGTGAATGATGCTGATGTTGATGCTGATAAAGCTGTTGTTGCAGTTGTAATTTGTGATGTTCCTGTCACTACTGTTTGATCAACTATAGATAGTGTTGTTACAGGTAGTGGAGTCGAGTTGAAGTTATTTGTAAAGATGCTGTGGTTGATTTTGACACAGATGTTTCTTTGCCTTGTCTATTTACAGTTGAAACAACTGTCTCTGTTGGTGTTTGCTGTGTGGTTGTTGTTTTTTCTCTTATAGATGTTACGGATTGAGTTAGTCTTATCGTTGATACAATTGTCATGGACACTGTATGCCAAAAATGAACACATTAATGCTTGATTTAATGATTTCATCTGTCTCAATGTGTGAATGTGTCAGTGACAACTGTCCAAACTTTGATTTATAGTGAATCAAATAAAAGGCTTGAAAATGTAAAATTCGCACCCCCAAATTATAGAGATGCCGATTTGCACTGGATTAGTGTTATCACAGGTCCTCTGCGTTACGAGAATATAGGGTAAGTAATTTGCGGTGTTATTATACTTTACAAATTATGGACATGACCGATTCGCGCTGGATTAATATCACAGGTGACCTCCACTATTAAACTGTCCATGTGAAACATTTCGAGTTTGTTGATTGTTTAGCTTTCTATGTACTCTTTGGTGCCACTGTATAACCTGCTGTTTTGAAAACAAAACTGAATCACTGACCGTAATGTCAGCAGTAATAGTACATTTCAAAAATTACATGAGACCAACTTTTAAATGTTTGTGCCTTTAATTGAAGCATCTTTAATACTTTGTGTTACATTTTCTGAATATACTTTCAATGACAAAAAACTTAAAAGATATTACACATTGTAAAGGACCACATTGAGATGTATGTGTGTGTGTATGTGTATATATATATATATATGTGTATATATATATGTCTATTTTAAATATTCCCAAATTTTGTACGAGTTTAATGTGATCTCTGTGTGACCCGGAAATACTATGCATTCGTACTGCTTAAATTTGTCCCACTGGTAGCTCCGTAGTTTTTTTGCACAGCTTTCAAATCGGCTGACGGGTTCACGATACCTTTTTGGAATCTGATGGATTAGCGCTGCTGCTTTGTATTTAAAT
>JASGAT010359535.1:0-24239 GCA_030220025.1 Chelon auratus | reverse complement strand
CACTGTACTCAAATGGCCTCCACAGTCACCAGATCTCAATCCAATAGAGCACCTTTGGGATGTGGTGGAACGGGAGATTGGCATCATGGATGTGCAGCCGACAATTCTGCAGCAACTGCGTGATGCTATCATGTCAATATGGACCAAACTCTCTGAGGAATGTTTCCAGTACCTTGTTGAATCTATGCCACGAAGGATTAAAGCAGTTCTGAAGGCAAAAGGGGGTCCAACCCGGTACTAGCAATGTACTTAATAAAGTGGCCGGTGAGTGTAATAACTAGAGTCACTTAGATGACCTTCTTTTCTGCCATTATCTTGATGACACAATTAATTAGCATAAGCTAAGACTTCTTAAGCTTGCACTGCCACACTACACAACACAACAGGTATCAATCTGAACTGGTTAAAGGAGTTACAGCAAGTTCTATATCTGTGTGCATGTTCAGTCACATACTGGCAAATTCAAACAAATAAAAACAATTATTATTCTGTCTAAAACCCCTGTATTCTACAGGACAGTGATACTATGTGTGAGACGTAGATGCAAATCTCTGATGCATGCCACAATCAAAACAAACTGATAACATCGCAGTACGTGTACAACATCTTGTGGTGGGTTTTGGGTATAACACTTAAAAACCATAGAAGAGATGTTTTTATTAAGCACAAGAATTCTGGGAGGTTACTTCCCCAAGACAGTATTTTAGGGGGATTTTATTCTGGGCTGGTGTTTTTCGGGGTCATCATCTAGTTCAAACGTCCACTGTCTTTTATCTACACCTTTGATTCGTCTAGTCATTCATTTTCTGCAGACAAAGGGAGAACATACAGACTCCACGCAGAAAGGCCCCAGTCGGCTGATGGATTCGACCACAGAACCGTCAGTGCTAACCACCTTTGATTTGTCTATCCAGACCAAATGATTCCAAAAGGTCTGGTCTTTGTGGCCATGTGTATTTGCAAAGTTTTTCTTTTAGGAGGATGTGATGATTTTTCTTACAGTGGGATGATATATTAAACTTGGAATCCCTTGGCAGGTTCTTAGGCATCCGCATCTTTAGATGTCAGCACTGTGTCTGTGATACAGGGAGTCGATGGAATATGGAAAAGAGGACAGAAACAACAATGGTTAAGATGTGCATCTAGTTTTTGACTCCTAATGTCAGAGGTTTAAATAATACAGGTTCCACTCATCTCTCACTGAGGAGGCTCTAATAACTTACACCCATTCTGGGACCAGATTCCAAATGAATAGGATTAATTGGTATGATACTGTATGTGGTTTGTTATTTAATTACTAGAGGGACAAATAAATGTTAAATTCGTGTGTTCTTTGTTTCAGATTATCTCATCGCTTTGACGGGGTCCAAGTGTATTTGCTCATTCAAACGTGTTGGTAAAGCCAACCATTTTCTTAGAATGTGCTCATTTTTCTTCACATGCCAGATTTTAGGATCCAACAACAGTCATCTGGTGTCTTTCGAGGACACGTAAGCTCCCTTCAGCTCATTGAGGTGGGTACACAAAAGTAAAAAGTCAACAAATGGTTTCCGTCCCTTTCAGCACTGAATGAATACTATTATAAACACTTGATAACTCTATTGACACAAAACCCAAGTCATGAATGTACTTTTACATAGAAAACTTTAATAGATAACATATTCATTATTGGTGCTCAGTGCTCAGTTCCTTGTGGTAAACTGAGGAAGCAGGTCAGTGAACAATAACTGTAATGAATAACATCACTTCCGATATCATGGAGCTATATTAGAAGGGCATTATTATTAAATACAGGAGTCACACCTTTTCTTTTTTGACAAAGGATCCATGCTGAACGCAACAACGGGTACGAGTAAAACCTTCACTGAAGATATCTTTTGTAAATAAACTGTAAATTCCTGTGGGAGTAAAAGCTGAACTCCGGTTTAATTAGTCCAACTTTGAGAGTCACATAATTCTGTAGCTCAGAGACAGGAGGCCCAGGAGAGATGAAGAGTCAGCGTCAGTCAAAGCAAATTCTCCTCGCGCAACAATACCACAGTCATCAATGTCGTTCCAGTGCAGTCCCTCTTAGACCATGTCCACCAGTTTGAACTTGCCCTCCTGTTTGACTGGGAGGACGTTGATGAAAGTCTTGTAGAGCACGGCTCCTCTGGGCAGCTTGGTGATGACTCGGAAGGCCTCGTGGCTGCGGGGTGGTGGGATGTAGACCTCCTTAGTGAACCTGACGTGGCCATCCTCCAGAGCAAAGAGCGTGTTGTTGGTTCCCATCCCCACCTTAAGGACAAGGAAGGACACCAGACTGAACCTACTACACCCCTTTTGTTTACTGGTTGCCAGTACAACACAGATTCTACTTCAAGTCTGTTAGACCTGGTTCTAATGTGTGATGCGCGCCTGGACACAGGATGAGAAATGCATGCACAACACACTGTGACGTGATCGAATCAGTCGGACCACATCTGGCGGAGGTAAGGTTCACACTGTAATCAGATCTCAGAAGGTGGAAATGTAATCTGTACAATCTGCCTCTTCCTGCTTACTATAGCAAGTCCAACAAAAGCTGTTCAATTCAGCTGAGATCAAACCACACCACGCCACAAACAAGACAACTAGCACATTTGAGATCGGTTGAGCATTTGTCAGGTCACATCCTAAGACCAGGTATATCTGGGTACATCTAGGTATGGAAACATATTTTAATTCACTTAAATAAAAGGTTGATTGAAAAAAAACCCAACACTTACTATTTTAATATTGTGTACTTATACAATTAATAAAATAATCTTGTGTAAAAATATCCGATTTACTATTTGATAAGTTAGCTATGTCTGTCAAGCATGAGGAGGCACTAGTGTATGTTTATATAGACTGGGATGTGTAAATGCCTTGGCACTGTAATACCTATTCTGACCCTTTTAAAAGAAATTAAACGTAAGCAATTTTATTGCTGATAAACCAGCATTTTTAAACAATTAACATCAAACGTGCTGATCCTCATTAGGGGCTTTTACCTGCTTTGCTCCTGCTCTACCAGATGACTGAGGTTTGTTTCTGTTTCTACATTTAGAATAAACTAGCTAGACTAGACCTGACACGATGACTGTGTACATTTACGGCTGAAATCCCATCACATCAATTGAGAAAGTTAAACTTACATGTGCGCCCGGGTGGTACCTCATCTGCCTCTGTGTTGCAAGGATGTTACCAACATGGACAAAGTCACCTTGTAAACAGAAGAAAAGACAAAAATTCTTGACTTCAGCTCCAAATGGGATAGATTTCTCTAAGGTGGGGGGATTTTTTTTTTTTTACCTGCCTGATCTGATTTTAATGGAGTCTGGAGTAAAGGTGGATATTAAAAACCGGTTCCAATTTTTGCCATTGATCAGATTTGCATGCCTCTAAGACTATCAATGGTGCTCCCACTGACAACACGACGTTACACTAGACTGTAAGGTGCTTTAAAGAGTCATCATGGAGAGGAAGAAGCTATCTGAGTTGCACATGTTCACAACAGTGCAGTACGTGCACTGCTGCATCGTGGCATATTTTCATCACATTTTCACCATATACATCCAGATTGTGTTCTGACAGATAATAGAACAGGTGGTTTTGTGGTGAAAGCAGTTTAGCACCACTTTTTTTGTTTTCCACAAAGAAAATTAATTAGGTATTTAGACTGTGTATGTGGGTAAGTTCTCACATCCTCCTCAGTAAGGTATACATTTTTTTGTCTAACCCTGCCCAGAACACTGCCTTCCTAAGTACTTTTTTTGTAGTTTTCTTTTTCCTTTTCTTGCATTTTATCAGCAAAAGGTGAATTCAGATATTAGGTAAAATGTTCTTGCAGATGGAAACATGTTACACCAACGTATAGGCCTGCTTGGACGCAAATACCACTATGAAAAGACATTAAAACTGTCAGGAGACCTACACTAACCTATTACGCAGTGTGTTTACTATTAATGTGACTACTGTGGCTCTATAGAATCTACAGACTCAAAAGCTGCAGGTAACTTCACCAGTATAAACTTCATTTTTGACTCTTTGTCTAACTGCATCACTTGGTGGACAGTATGTACTGAAATTCACGCCAGTACCTCAGGTACATGTTAAAATTTCACAGGATAAGTGAAAACTTTGACCTGCTGGGAGGGCAGTGCAAAGTTACCTTCGTGTTTCTTGAAGCCATATCTCCGGCCAGGGCTCTTTCCTCCGACGTTCTTGCTGCTACCACCACTCTTCTTGGATGCAAACCTCAGTGAGTCCAGCAGACAGGACTGACCAGGTGCCAACAGACCTGAAACCAGCAGCACCGACATATGTTCAGATGACTTAGACTTAGACTTAGATAAACTTTATTGATCCACGAGGGAAATTGCTTGGTTACAGTAGCTTAGTTGTCCATAAAAAACACACTCTTAACGAACCTCAGCTAAAATGGAGCAACATATGCTGTAAACCCAGCTTCAGTTTACATTACATTTACATTTAAAAAGAGAGATGTGTCACACATGTCCTTAATATTCAGGAAATGACGAAATGTGATATTTAAACCTGCATCATGTAAGTGCCCATGACATTCAGTGCTTGTACACTGAAAAGCTAGCTAGCTGAGTTAGCATGCAGCATGCCTCGCTCGAAATGACCATTCAACGCAAGCATACGCCCACAGAACAGATAGCTCTGATATTTACACTGTCACAAAAGCTGTCAATACAATTATATATGTTTTTAAAATATTAATTTCGATATTAGCAACCTGCTCTGGACTTGAGCATCAAGGACGCCAGCGCAGCCATCTTGAACGGTGTAGCCTACGTAATATCCCTTGCGTCACATCCGGATTCTTTTGCCGCATTCAGGATCCTAAGGAAATGTCTCTACACCGTCCCCTAACATAAAACACTAACGGAAAACTCTGCATTTCAGCTCCAAGTGTGTGATTAAATGTTAATGCAACCTAAATACAAATACGTTCAATTAATACCAATAAATTAAATGCCACTAAACATATTTTAAAATTCCCGAACTTTTTTCACAACAACAGCACAACGTCGCGTTCCCAACTCAAATAATACACTCATTCTGCGCTCAAATATGTTGACACTTTATTAGTTTTGAACATTTATTTGACTTTTCTTGTGAAACAAACTCTTGAGTTATGCTGGTAAATGTAGATAAGGCAGCGGAAGTGTGCGGGAAAAGCCAGTTAACCCCTTAACCTGTGAATGCAACATTACCGTACAAACCCGGGTAAATCAAATTGTGTAGGATCTCATGTAGTACACAAGTAATCGTGGTGTTCGTATATGCAAATAAACAATTGCCGGATACAGCTGAAAGTTACTGAAAGTAGCTATCGCTGACTTAAATCACCCTGCTTCTTGATTAAGTGAAAGACGGAGGGCGAGATTTCAAAGGAAAGAGTGAGTGAAGCTACATCCAGCTAATGTGACGTCTGCTACGTCTGTTGTTGTGTTAGCTTGGTGCTAGCATTCCATGATTATTTGGCGTACACTTGTTTTTTTCGCCTCTCAGTACCTTTTAACCGAACATTACTGCTATACAAAGTCTCACTTAAAAAGTTATTTTATTTTTATCGGAGAACTCTGTTTCGACATAACGTTGCTGCAATTTACATACACATTTGATAAAGCAACCAATAACGTTGTGCTTGGTGGATTGTGTCCATGCCGAATTTACTAAAACATCTATAATTTGTGATTAATATAGTCCACGACCTGTTAGATTATCTATTTACTTACCAGTTCTGTAAGATATATTAAATTGTAAGATTTCTGTCTGAAGCCTGGTGTGGTTTCTGCCACCAGTGGAAAAGGCACCTTTGTGGGTAGTAGCTGATTGTTGATTGCTGCTCCTGTTATAATTCTCGTGTCTTATGTCATGTAGAGTAATTTGCCTGATCATGGTAGATCATGGGCAGCTACAGTGACTCCACCAGTGATCTAGACGAGGAGCTGCCTGTGTTCGACTTCCTCCAGCCTGGTCGACACCTTGGCCAAGGCTCCCAGAGGAGAGATGATGCAGAGAAGCCGGACTTGTTCACCTTGGACGACTCTGATGCAGAACAGGCAGCCATCTCCTCCCCAGGGAAGGGTAAAGCAGATGTACGTCCGGGAACAACTGATGTCTTGATGATCAGCAGCGATTCTGATGAAGACGCACCTTATATCCCTCTGGCGGAGAGGCTCAAACAGAGGAGAGACAATGTGATTAGTGCCTCCTCCGCCGTCGCTAACGGGAAAGACGCCGAACAGTATTTGCCATCCAATCTGGCCAACTCACAGGTCTCTCGGCAGAATGGCTTTTCTCAGTCAGATCGGCCTCTCGGCTCGCGTGACGTGAGAACAGTCAGCCGCGGGGCCTCAGGTGTCCCAGAGGAGCCCGAGGATCTCCCTCAGCTGCCTCGGAAGCCTTTCTCCAGCGCGGGGGGTGCAGACAGCTCTCCTGCCAAGAGGAAGCCTGCCAAACGAACGGTGGAGGAGATCCAAGCCTCCAGGGAGGAGGCTTTGAGGAGGAGGCAGGCCAAGGAGAGACATCAGCAGGACAAGGAGGCGCTCAGGCAGGAACAAGAGAGACAGAAAGCAGAGAGGAAACTTCTGGCAGAGGCTGCCAAGGCCCTGAAGCCAGAGGAGTGTATTAAGCATATGGTGGCGGCTGTGGATCCAGGTAAGAACAAAACTTTAAATAATACCTGCCAATGCGTAGTCACCTTGATTTTCGTCTTCTGCTTTGAAGGCCTCATTTAATCAATTATTTTGCTGGCTGTGTTTGTGTTTGCAGCTCTCCTGCAGCTGGAAGGAGGCGGGACTCTGCTGGCATCTCTGCAGGCCCTGGGCTGCAGCTGTGCCATCGAGAAACAACCTCTCCCACGCAGTGTGAGCTGGATGAGGAGAGCTCCCTGCGCTCAGGTGATAAGACACGCCGTTCTCCCATTGCCTTGTTGTATTCAAGTGGAAGCCTGAATATGCGGCCGTTCAATTAGCTGCGATGCCTTTCTGTCTCCGCCGTAAACATATGAAGAGAATTTTCATGAGCACTCGTTTAGTAAAAATGCACAATAATACCATTTATTGCCCCCTCTGCGCCTCAGCCAGATGAAGGAGTGTGTGTGCCAGAGGCCCACGTCGTGATGCAGATGACTGTGGACGACTTCATCACTCTGATCCACAGCTACATCCAGGTTTGTCAGGGCTTATGGATTGCGGAGGTTTACCTGCATCATTAACACATCAGTCCGACTTTAAATGGAGCCAGATGAATTTGTTAACGACTTCGATGGAAATAAGGGGGGATTTTAATAACAACGGAGGGCAAAAGGCCAAGCTGAGAGCTGAGCACAACATTACATTAGATGACAGTAATGAGCGGAAGTATGTTAATTAAAATGACAGGCTCCCACAAATGAGCGTATGAATGAATAAAATAATTCAGTTTACACTCATTATATTTACTATCAACAAGCAAATATCCTATACATCATATATCTTGTTCAAACAAACAACACCGCATCATATACGCAGCAGTAGGGATAGTGATGCTGGTATAGGTGTGTAGCAAGTCCACTGCTGTGCTTAAGTGACTGTGACTGTTAGAAAGCCTTTCTACCAGGTGCAAGTAGCATTGTTGGCTATGAGCACCTAGGTGCTAATATGAGTTGCCCTTATAGCATCACCCACACTGTTTAAATTCATATGAAACCATACTGAAGACTTTTTAATAACATTTTAAAACAAGGACCACAATGACATGTTTTACGTGTTGTAGAAATAGAATAAAATCTAAATAATGATGGACTGACACTACTTAAATGTCTTATTCAGTTACCTGCAACATCTAAGGAATCACACATTACAGCTATACTGAGCAGTAAAAGCCTCACCTGCTACTCATAATACATCTTTAAAGTTATGGCAGCACAGTTAAATATTTTGGCTTGCTCATATTGTTAGTAGCTTCTGTCCAGCAGTGGAGATGCATGTCACAGAGCAGTGCGTCAAGCTTTGTGTACAAGTACATTATACATGTCTAATATTCAAAATGAATGGAGTTTTGATTGATAGTCAAATGGAAAGCTGCACTGAAAACCACTTGATCGGTGTTCTTGTTGGAAAAGTAGCATTTGACTGCAGTAGCTTCACACTGTACATCACTGCAGTTATTTTTTGAGTTTATGTTTTTTTTTTTTTTCTTAACTTTGTCTCTTCCCTGCCCAACCCAGGAGGTAAGGCTTGGCAGGTCAGACTGTCCCACGCTGACGTCCTGGGTCCAGGAGCAGCAAAGGAGACACCCAGGCAAGATCCTCAGTCTGGCAGTCATCGAGCTGGAGAAGTACTTTAGGTAGGGAAACTGAATCTGGAATTGTAGAACACTTAAAGAACATTACAACATTATGACCACTGACAGGAGAAGTAAATAACATCTTGTGACAATTCAATGTTCTGCTGGCAAACCTTTGGACCTGGCATTCATGTGGATGTTACTTAGACATGTAGCACCCACCTAGACCAGACCAGACACCCCCACCCCATAGCAATGACACTCCTTGATGGCAGCAGCCATCCCCAGCAGGATGCAGCCTGACACAGACACACACACAAAAATAGTTTAGGGACAACTCAAAAACATGAAGAACTGCACAAGGTGTTGACCTGGCCTCCAAATTCACTAGATCCCAAACTGATCAAGTATCTGTGGGATGATCCACAGAGGTCCCTCTCTTCAACCCATAGGACCCAAAGGCCCCCACAAACAACATTCTGTTGTCAGACACCACAGGACACCCTCAGAAGGCCCATGTCCATTCTCTGAGGAGTCACAACTGTCACAACAAGGGAGACCTACACAATATTAGGAAGGTGGTCATAATGTTATGCCTGATTGGTGTATTTCATACTACTACTGCTCTCACACAGAAAAGGTATAAAGAATGCATACTGGTAGGTCATTTGTTCAACCTAAGACAAAAAATATATAATTTTTTTATCATCAACACTTCCACGCTCAGCCTCAGATAATGTGGTGTCATTATTATCCAAACAGCACGGCTTTGCCCGATATCATTGATCTTTTATGGATCCTTTTATAGTTTCACAGTTGATGTGCTCGTTAAGTCTATGTAAATTTCTGATGTCCAAATAAAAACTAATGGCCCCAACCATAGTCCAAGGTGATGCCTTGAGAACCTGCTTGTATTGTGCTTGAACTGTACAAAGATAGGAAATAGTTTTCATATGCTGGACTTATCATAAATGATCTGAATGAAAGGAACTATTATCCAAAACTGGTTTATACGGTTTTAATATTTAGATATAGCTACTTTCTGACAATGAATAACTGAAGGAGTCTTCTCTACAGTAATTGACAATGGGTTCATAATATTTGGACCACTTCACATATTCACACTGATGTGTCATAGATGTAATTTTAAATGCTTAAATTTGCCATTTGTGGCCGTCAGTCTGCACTCAAGCACCCGTACTGACAGTGAAAACTGAGAAGCCAGAGGACACAAGTGGCTCCCAGTGGGAATGTGAACAACAGTGTGAAGTACAGGCCTCAGTGAAATGTTACACACAGACAAGGAATGCCACTCAGATACCATGTAAGCTGGCGTAAACACATCCACCGTCTGGAAGTGTGTCTCCTATCAGTGTCAGAGTGTGGCACAACTCGGCTGGAAACTGTGGGAAATATCTGCGAAGAGGGAGAAATGGGGCGGGAGCCGGCGGAGGGCGTCCTGAATGTGAGCTTTCTGTCCCCAGGTCGCACAAGTCACAAAACCAGAAGAGGTTTCGAGACGCCGTCGCCGCGGGTGAGGAGACCGGGAGAGGGAAAGGGAAGAAGAGAGGGAGGAATGGAGGGGCTGAGGCGCTACCTGAGGTGTCCCGTGTGGAAGTAGAGGAGGTAGGTTGGTCGGTCAGTCAGTCGGTCCAGGCAGACAGGACAGTGGGATTTTTTATCATTTGGAGAAGAAAATTAAAAATGAGAAACGGTGAATATAAACAGAATTCCTTTAATTTTCCCGCTCAGAAATTGTAGTGGCAGTGGGGGAAAAATGAATAAAATTAACCTTTATTCCTTTACTATTTTTATATATAAAACAATATACTATATTATATACTATATTTATCCTTTATCAGTGGTCTATATTGCAACTATGAACAATGAAAATAAAACTAAACAGTATTGTAATTGTATTATGATTTCTTAACAGAAGCATCATGAAACGGAATCTGTTTTCCTTACATTTCAATTTTCCCATCTCTAATAATTTAATTCAGATATTTTGAAGGCATGTTAAAGGTACAATTAAAGAGCCAGTTTATGGATTTTAATAGGACTCATTCTAAGGCAATTATAAAATAATGAAAACATAATTCAAATATAATGTTGCATTTCTTCCAGGAGAGCCTGAACTTTAAGTTTAACATTTTAAATGATATCAATTTACCTGTTGTAAGTATGTAAGTATGGTACTTTCAGTGGATTTAAGACAGTCATTATTATATTAAAGTATTCTAATGGCTTTTTTGCAATCTTTGAGGACGTCTCCAGGAGAAAAATATATTCATAAAAAGTATAACTTTTTTTTTATAGTTAATGTACCCTTAATACGTACCACTGGAGATGAAGTTACGGGACGGCTCTCATCGGACTTTTTAAGGTGCTTTTACAGCATGCAGATGAAATATGAATTCATAAATCAGTTAACCCAAAATATTTAAGCAATGTTCATATGACGGGTAGAAAAGAATAGACTTAAAAGTACATCAACTTAAAATTTGCAGACAAAGTTGGGAGTAGACCCTTAGAAGCACATTAAACCGCCCTAATTATCTCTTAAAAGCCTGTTAATATAGTCATACATTTTATTAATTTATCCCCTTTATACAACCATCAGTTTCTTTTCTTTAATCCACAGTTACTCTGAAATAAAGAGTGATCTTATTATATCTGATTATTGGATGAGAACAAACACTGTATGTAAGCTCCCATGTACCGAACTATGTTAAATAAATATAAATTAAGGGGATGTTAATGTTCACCTTAAAAGCTACAGACCTCGTTAATTACTGGATTTTCAAAATAAAGTGTCCTTAAGGGGTTTGATATTTCAAATCTGTGTACAAATTAAAAGGATCTATGGCTGCAGTAACATACAGGTTGACTTGTTTTGTGGAGTCTAAAGTGAGGCTGAAGAATGTGTTTTACTGTTTTATAGTGACTCACCTTTTTCCTGTTCCACATCCCACTAGGCAGTGGTTCATCTCCAGCTTTACACCGGCGTCTCCATCCGCTTCTTGTCTACCTGGAAGGATTTTTCGGACCACATCACCATGACGACCAAAGCGATCGCGGAGGCCCCTTTCAAGTGAGCGAGCTCGGCGCTTTTCTCCTCGCAGGTCAGCCGAGCGCCGCCCCCGCCAGATCAAACGGTCACTTCCCACGTTCTCTTGTGTGCTTTCAGGAGGGAGAGGGAGAAGACGGGCTTTTCCTTCCACCTGGAGAGCGAGTGGGCCGGTGGCCAGCGGGTGGATAAAGCCGGTAAGGGCCTGCTGCAGGTGTGGAAGAGACAGCTTCAGCAGTTCAACAGAGTCAGTCCAGACATGGCTGCTGCCATCTTAGCAGCTTATCCATCCCCACAGCTGCTCAAGAAGGTACGCACAATCCTTACCACAGCTTACTGATGCAGTCACAGTACTTAAATTCTCCCTTTCTCCCTTCGTCTCTCTTTTCTCTTTACAGTGACAACATATGAATGCTATCCCATTTACATTATAACAAGATATTTTCGGTTAGTGTTGTTCCTTCTTAATCAGTGCTACACATCAAACACGTACTGTTGTGTCACAAGTTGTATGGGTTATAAAGAGAAGCTGTAGTCTGTGTAAGATGTGGGTTATACCCTGACAGACCCATAGTCCATCACAGTGCTCACCATAGACCGTATATAAATGTGGACAATGCGTCCCCATTTCCTTGCATTGGCCAAGCTGACACTATTTTCCTGTGAATACTGGCGGCACCATGTTGCAACTTTGGAATCAGAGTCATGCTTCGGCCGGGCACACTCACTGGTGTTTTCATTTGATTAATACTGCTCTCTGATCTACCTCCAGTTACACGGAAATGTTGGATTATACACTGTACTTATTTATTTAGACAACTTGTAGTGATCATGATGTTACATGCTGTTTCTAAAGTGTCAAATAACTTTAACCATACTTCTCAAAAAATGGACACTTACCTAAAATGACTGAAACCATCCTTGGAAAAAAAATGTATTTCACATGTACATTCCTGTTTTAATTTGGCCCGAGTCCCATCCACTAACATGGAGGGGGTGGAGCTTATGACCTATACTGCAGCCAGACACCAGGGGGAGCTCTACTTGCTATGGCTTCACTTTTGAGGCGCAGTTCTGTCGTCCAGTTTTATACAGTCTATGGTGCTGACACATAGAAATGGACAATTATACTGAAATAATTTGTACGTTGTAATATGTACTTATGTACTAAAATACATTTGAAGACGTTTCACTACTCATTCAAGTAGCTTCTTCAGTTCAAAAAGACTGGTGGGGAGTTGAGGTTTAATACAAGACTAGGTTCTAGGGTCCGTTTACGACCTGCTTACTACCTGTAATACTTTTGGATTTACCATGACTGGAATGACTGAGTGCCTTCATAGACATATATCACATAGGCAGTATTAACAGGGAAAATATAAATCTAGGATGAGCCAAAACATCCTGACCACTTGCAGATGAAGTGAATGACGCTGATTATCTTGTAGGAACGTTGCATGTCAAGTTCTGGGATATATCAGGACTTATGGAATCTGCTGCTGTTGTCTTGGCATCTGTTACCAAAGGACACCTAAAGAGGTCTTTCTGAGTCTAGGCCTCGGCATGCCGGAGCTGCTAAGGCCTGGAATTAACTGCCTGGCATGCTGACCAACAGCATATATCCCAACTTGACATGCAACTTTCCTACAAGATGGTCAGCGTTAACTCCACTACTTTTCTGTTATTTTCCCTAAACCTCTCTCTTCTTATTCCCTCAAGTTCTTGAATATTAGTCACACAGCCCTAGGCCAAATGCAAATTTCTTGAAAATAAAAATGTTCAACTTGCACCATTACAAGAGTCTGCTATGGAGTTGCAAGTGCCAAGGGTACAACATGTTATGCTTCATTTCTTAAAACTACATTTTCCCTCATCTGTACGCAGGCTTACAGTCTGTGCCGCACAGACCGCGAGAGGGTCTCTCTCCTGTCAGACCTCCTGATCCGCAGAGGAGAAGGCGTCACCTCCACCACCCGTAGGGTCGGCCCGGAGCTTTCCAAACGCGTCTTCCTCATGATGAACTCCTGTGATCCTGAGCAGACTCTGGACACCAACCTCTGAACTCTGAAATGTGTTTCAAATCTCCATGGTAGTTTGTGTTCTCCACTTTGAATTTGATGATTGAGTTATTTTTTCTTTTTTTTTTAAGGCCATATCTGTATTAAAGTTTTATGAAAATAACGTTTCTGAAGACGACTATTATCAAGTAATACTTAAACCTTGTATATATAAATAAACCTCAGTTTTACTTAATGCAGTTTTTCTTCCGTTAGAATATAAGTCAGAACTCAGATCTTGACTGCCAATACTTCCAGAGTAGCCTCTCATCACCACACCTCTGTTTTGGGGAATACTATCACATGTACTGCAAAGACGGCAACTATGTACACACAAACTAGTTTAAATGAATAACACTTTTGTCAAAAAGTTGCTGAGTTGCCTTTGTCTTTGAACACAGTAATGAGAATTATTAACAAGAAGACAGAGAGGATCGCACTAATGAGAGGTCTCCTCTCCACCAAGGTGAGCTGACAGCTCATTTGTCAGCATGTGAAACGACTCATTTGGGTTACTTCATCATGTAAGCTTTACTTAGCTTGAAGGAGCGCAAAGACAAACCATTTGTACCTTAATGTGGGTAGCACAGATGCTTGTCAGCCACAGCACATATTGGAGAACAGGACAGAGGCAGTGAGGCTAATCAGCTTTACAGACTTCAGGTAGCTAGTAATTAATAAAAATGCGTAGCCTCATGCAAACTAGCTTATACAGTTGAAACCAGATGTTTACATACACTGTGTTAAAAGACACATAAACCTTTTTTCCTCACTGTCTGAAGTTAATTCAGACTAAACCTCTCCTGTTCTAGGTTAGTTAGGATTGCCAAAATTATTTCTATTTGCTAAACTACATTTTGGCAGATGTTGGCAGAGTTGCTTCTTTGTTGCCACATAACATGTTATTTTACTGAAAGGTAAGATATTTTGCTGGCTTACTGCATCAGTTTTTTCTGTTTATCTTGCACATGCTATTGCACACAAAGTGGACCTTATTTCAATATGGAAAGCTCATGTGGGAGTGCAAGTGAACAAGTAATTGGGTTAACAGACACTGGTCGTGCAAGTATCTGGTCGTTAATGGACACTAGTCGAGCAAGTTTCTGATGGGCTACACCCACAGATGTCCCTATTTAAACCTCAACTCCCCTCCAGTCCTTCAGAACTGAAGAAGCTACTTGGATGAGTGGCAAAACTCTTTGGATAAGTAACTGCGTGGTTAGGCACCAAAGACTGACAGTATCATGGAGCTCATATGAAGATGGAAGATAGGACTCTCCGAAGTCAGTGACACTATTTCTGGTACAGCAGATGGAGTTAGCTGGTGGCTGAAGAAGATCTCTGATGAAGACTCCAGGACAGGCAGATTTACACTGCATTTAAAGTGATTGATTGGTGTAGACAGGGAGGGCAACAGTTCATTGGACAAGAATGACAGTCAGTGTAGAAACTGAGATTGAGGGAAAGCGGAGCAGATGAGGAAACATGGCGTCAGGAATAGCTTGCATACCGTAGAGGAAGGGTAACAACGTGAGGGGACAGATCTTCCTTGCTGACCTTTCACTTTAGCTTCATTGTACATGAAAACCTGTCAGATGTGTGGATACACTTCTGGGACCACTTACCATCTAACCTAAAAACCTTATTAACAATTTCCTGTCAGATCAAATGTTTGTGACGTTATCCTTTAAGGAAAAAAAAGAACAAGAAAAACATAGAGAAAGGCCCTGGCAGTCAGGCTGAGATCCCTAATGTTTTGTTCATACTGATCCTGACATTATCAGTGGGTCACTGTTGAAGTGTTACTAAAGTGCTAGATGACACTGTTTCTTCATTCATCATTTTAAAAATGTACTTTGCATACACCACAAAAGCTACCCACCTCTGCCAACTTTGTTCTCCTGGCAAATGTCCCTGTAAAGAAAAATAATCACAGAGGTAAACAGCACTGGCAACTCGTTGACTTCAAGATTAAGTTTGCCTTTCACGTTTGAGACAGACCACCAAATGACTGGTTGACGCTTCGGTGTATCACTGGAGCGGGGGAAAAAACACGAAGCCGGCTCAACTTTGATTTGTGGATTGCTTTCTACTGTAAATGAACTGCAGTCAGTTAAAAAACACCTTCACTGAGCAAAGTGGCTGTCTAACAGGCTGCCATTCTGAGTTTAAAAAGTTTACTGGTAAAGACCTTAAATACAACATCTACAATGTGTTCAATGTTCAATGCAACATTAGCATCCACCAAAGCATAGACAGACCTTAAGAAAATAGGATTCACGTTGGAAAATACTGGAATTGACATTAATCGTTAGAAGCTATGTTTTGGACATACTTAATGATGGTTTCATGTTGAATCTTTTTTCCTTTCAGTGCCCCAGAAAAAAAACAAACTATAGTCTTTCACAGTATGCAAAATTCAGTGTCTGTGTCTCACCTCTAATCTGGTTTAATTAGGTACCATGTGCTGTGAAACACCTAGCCCCTCATGTGTTCCAACTGCTGTCCGTTTGAATTGCACGTGTTTTCCGTGTCAGCGTGCTCCCCCATGTCTATTTCCCGTGCGCGTCTCGCCTTGTTTGTGCTGTCGTGCCGCGCAGTGGTAAAATGCCACCACAAATCTGCTCCACTTCGCTTCGCAGTGCCCACGGCTCATTTCCACCATATTAGCAAAAATGGAACCTGACCAGGAAGTGATGAGAGCCTGGAACAGAGGGAAAAAAAAGAGAGGGGGAAGAGAGGGATGGGTAACGGGCTGTTAAATGGGCTTAAGAGATGAGCAACGTGTCTCGTCCCGGGTCCCGCATGAGGAGAGACGCTGAGAGGCACAACAATCTGTGGTGGAACAGGAGGGTCATAGCTGGAAATGGACTGAAAAGGAGGACAGAAGAGGTTTAGAGGTGGGTTTTAGATTGACTGGAGTCATTGAAATCATAAAATCAACAATAATATTCTGCATTTTACTACAACATACACTGTAGTGCATTCACACAAGTAACACAGTAATAAAGCACCAAATAAGGTCAAATTAAAACAATAATAAAGTGGAATACATAAAAATATATTCAATTCACAGGAAGCCATGACTTACGTAAATAATATGCCTTGAATAATAAACCAACTAATATAATTTTATTAATATCACAGACTTGCAGAGAATTACTTTAATGAACTCCCTGAACTTAGAGTGTATGTGGGTCTTTTAGCTCACTGTTTTGGTATTATGACATGCAATTGTACTATTTTGGTTCATTCTCAGCTGAGAGGTTTTCAGCTGTCACAGCCATCTCTTCAGTGGAAACACTGTACGCTGCCTACCTGGCACCAAACTGGGAAAAAAAAAGTTATGCATAGTGGAACCTTTAGCGTTTAAAAACGTGCAGTAGAGGTAAGGTAGAGGGGAAAAGATTTGTCAGGATGCCAGAAGCATGACTAGATGTGGAAACAGGTAAGCAGTTGGTTTTAATCCTGGACTCTGGATCCAGTGAAAGAGCTTTGTGAAATTGTGTACAGACACCACCATTGTGTGTCTATGTCTCAAAAACGGGACAAATAAAAGCCCAGTTGTCTGCATGACTGTATATGCCAGAGGTAACTGGGAATTCCTTTTGCAATTTGAGTGAGCTGAACCTTTAAGCACTCCAGAAGGTCTCTGCACCTCACTTTAAACAACCACTGCCTTAGAGGATTGTGCGCGCTACCACTTGTTGATGGTCACTGAATGTAATCTGTAATTGCTTCTGGCATCTTTGGCCCGGAGCTATTATTGCATTACATGATTTAGTTGAGTTTAGTTGGTGTGTAGTCATGCAGGAATGGTGCTCTTCTTTCAGATGCGTTGACCTTAAGTTCAGGTCACAGAGCTAGGCAATTACGGTGAAAGCTACACAGCTTTGATGTAGCCCAGGACAGCTGCCCCTCCTTCCCTGTTTGCTTTGAGGTTGGGTTGACTCCATGGGTGTTAGTGAAAAAGGATGGTGAAGGTAGGAAGTGTTCCTAAATGTCCCAAACATACCCACGCACTTGGGTGCTTGACCTCAGCTCAAATGGAAAGAGGGTTATGGAATGGAGAAATATTGAGGGTCATGTTACTTTGCTTTTGAGACTTTTGGCACTGACAAGACCGGCAGCACCTTTATCGTTCACTCTACATAACATATGAGTCTGAGAAAAAAAACATGCACGAGTTGGACAATCCTACAACCAGTCAGAGCCGTTTTGTTCATCTGCAAGTGCAATCCGTTCACTTAATGCCATCTATAGTTCCTTACCTCAGTCCTTACCATCACAACTGAATGCCTAAATCTAAACCTAAAACCTAACCCTCATTTATAGGGTTAACTTTATGGGGGGGCATTTGTGAATATAGAAAAGCTAGAAGCACACACACAGCCCTGTACAGGTTTAAAGAATATGAACTGTTTGTATCGTATACTTACAGTATGTTATTTCCCATTGTCTCCCGACAGCTGTTAAATCTAAGGCACTGTGTGTGAGTTAAACAAACACACTCACTAATTAAATCAAAGTGCAAATTCCTCTACTCATAATTATGTTCTGACATATGGGAAACTGTATTACTTGAGTGGTTACGTTTGCCTAATCCCAGGTATCACCAGGGGGCAGACTTGCACCACATACAAAACTCCACTGCTTTGGAATAGACTCAGATAGGGAGAGATACAAAAACATCAACATGTGTCAGGGCTTTGGAGGCTGGATAAATTATCAGGCAGGTAGAAAATGTATCCTGTAAATGAAAGGTTGGGGGAAAGATAAATATGCGCAGAGAAAGCTGCTGAAGAGTTTGATAAATGGCACGGATACTTTTGGGAGGATTTCCTGTATGCTATAAGATGGGATTTCAAAGTGAAAGGTGTGTTTTTCTTTCTACATGGGACTCGGTGGCTTGCCTCGACTTTAGCTGCTGAGGAGAGGCTTGTTCCTGTTTCGGGGTTGGTGGAATAAAGAGGAGGTGTCAGCTTGGATAAAGGTGAAACAGATTCCTCAACCCTGCTGTCTGCCCCATTAAAAATGTATGATGATGAAGTCTGATAGAATGTCAGACTATCAAGGGGGGATTTGGCTGTCTCTGTGTGCACAGGAAGTTGGTGTGTTTGTGTGTGAATGTGCAAAAGTCTGTCAAACTCATTCTTTCACTGATCGTATTACTGACTGTATCAACACCACATTTTAGTTTCATTCAAACAAATGAGTCGCTGTTTGCACATCCCATCCATAATTAAAATATTAGAGCAAAACATAACTGTGAGCTGATATGTTCTAGTGTTATTTTCCCTTGGCATGAATCAATAATCAACTGTTGAAATGAATGAATGGTTAATAGGAAGGCATGCTTTTACTACAGTAGTTAGTCAAGGTGGAACTAGTTGTAGCTATTTCAAATAATCTTGTAAAATGTAAAATGCCAATGAGCATTATTGAGTGAACTGAAGATGGCAGTTCACAAACATTTTCTTGTGAGGATCTGCTGAGAAGACAAGGATAACCTGTTCAAATCCAGATGTGTAAGAACATGATGATTCTTATACAAGGGTAAGTCATGGAGTTCCTCAGGGTTCTGTACTAGGACCAGTACTCTTCACATTATACATGCTAGGCAATATTATTAGGAAACACTGCATAAACTTGCATTGCTATGCAGATGACACCCAGCTATATTTGAAACCAGATGAAACTAATCAGCTTGTTAAACTCTCAGTGCTGTTGAAAGACATAAAGGCTTGGATGACCTTTAACTTCCTACTCTTAAACTCAGACAAAACACAAGTCATTATATTTGGCCCCAAACACCTCAGAGATTCATTATCTAATTGTTTAGTTTCTCTGGACAGCATTACCATGGCCTCCAGTACTACTGTGAGAAACCTTGGTGTTACATTTGACAATGATATGTCCGTTAATTCATACATAAAGCAAGTGACCGGGACTGCCTTCTTTCACCTGCGTAATATGATAAAAATTAGGAACATCCTGTTTTAGAGTGATGCTGAAAAACTACTTCATGCATTTGTGTCATCCAGGCTCGATTACTGTAATTCATTACTGTCTGGCTGTCTAGAAATCCTCCAATTTATTCAAAATGCTGCAACAAGAGCATTGAGGGGAATAAGCAAGAGAGATCATTTTACTCCAGTTTTAACTTCTCTTCAATGGCTGCCTGTAAAATCCAAAATTGAATTTGAAATACTTCTTCTTAGATACAGTGCCCTTAAAGGCCAAACTCCATACCACCCCAACAGACTTAATTCAATTCAGTTTTATTTCTATAGCACCAATAACAATACAAATTGTCTTGAGATGTTTTACAAAACCCAGCCAAATCTCCTCTACGTTCTTCTCTCTCGCACCAAGCTCCTATCCTCCAATTTCTCATCTAATGGCTTCTCTCATGCATTTGTGCTCTATTACTGTAT
This sequence comes from Chelon auratus, assembly GCA_030220025.1. Classification (NCBI taxonomy): domain Eukaryota; kingdom Metazoa; phylum Chordata; class Actinopteri; order Mugiliformes; family Mugilidae; genus Chelon; species Chelon auratus. The sequence goes on along the minus strand of JASGAT010359535.1, from coordinate 4,368 downwards.
AGCATTTTAATAGCTGTGTCCTTTTCTCCATCTCCCCTCCCCTCCTCTCCCCTCCTCTCCCCTCCTCCTCGATCTTCTTGTGAATGTCTCTGGCCTGGAGTTGTGTGTTTCTAACCTGTAGAGCTCCATGGTACTCATCAGCCTGCCCAGTCTTTATGGCCTGCAGTTATCCACTCCTACCTGAATGCATCATTCTCCAACCTGCCTATGATACCGCTTATATTCAATCATTATAGCAGCTCAAGGTTTCTTCTTTGGGGTTTTCATGCCAGGTTTTGTAAAGTGTCTTGAGACAATTTATATTGTTATTGAAGCTATATAAATTGAACTAATTAGGACGAAACACTTTTGGATTTTTTTTAATTTTTTTTTTTTACTTACTGGCATACATTCATAGAACATCATTTTAATCATTTCATTTTAATTTCATCTATTTTTTTTAAAAAAGAGAGAGTTATGTGGTCTGATTAATATTTATGATGCAATTACAAATTCAATAGCCCAAAATCCTGATTTTATTTAATTAGCCAATCCAAAGCAATGAATAACAAACAGATGCACACATTCTAGCTTCACTGGAGGAGTAATAAATAAACTAAATTAAAATCTGATCACATGTGTGAGACATGTCTGATGAATCAAAATTTGATCAATTTTTAATTTATAAAAAAAGTAACAATTAATAACGCCTAATGTAGCAGTATGAAATAGAAACACACCTGGTTACCTCAGCTACTGCTCTCTGCAGACTGGAATCATAATGATTTAATGTAAACTAATGCAGATACCTGATCTACATAATGGCAGTGACATTGTAGCTAATGTTAATCCTGCTCCCTGAAACAGCTGCCCAGCTGGCACGCATGCCATCAAACATTGTTGCAGCAACTTTAGCTGTCCAGGGAATCTACTAAATACAGTATTTACTTCTACTGCTAAAATTCAAAGACACTGCAGATACAGTTCTTCATTTCAGTTTTAATCTTGCTCGGCGCATGTGGAATTAGCGTCCTGCTGGTCCTGAATGTTAAAAGCTTAAGCAACAGCACTGCTGTCTGACGCTCAGCTCCCGGCCTGTGTTAACTAGCAGCTGCTATGTCCAACATGCTAGTTTATCATTAGCCTCAGCAATAGCCTCAGATAGCCATCTAAAGCGGACATTGGTGCAGACAACATCTCAGGGGAAGCCAATCAGCAAGCACACCTCTAACTTCTTCTCATTAAAATGAGATCCCATGTAGCGGTTTAACCGGTCCTAAAGCAGAAATCTACGTCATATTCTCTGACCTGGATCATCTTCTCCACATACAGTTAATATATATTTTAGCTGAATAAATTACTTAACACAGTGTTCACAGTGTCTGGATCTCTGAATGGATTTTGCCTTCATAAGTGTTGTACACTTTAAGGCCATAAAACAAGCATACAGGCATTATATGGGGTTTGAAACTACTGTCCAATATATTAAGCTGCCAGCTACAAAGACTTTGAAAAGATTTAGTGTCTTTGTACATACATCATGGTAAAGCCACAAAGTTGGGAGCCTTTCCAACATAAAATGTTCGCCACCCCACAAGTGTCTTCTAAGAGACTGGTGGGAGTTGGGGGTTTGAACAGAAACATCTGTGGGTGTTGCCCACCTGAAACTTGCATGACTAGGATCTGTAACAGCCATCTCATGTTTCTGGAACAGGAAAACCATCATTTTACCATGAGCCAAAACATTCAGACCACTTGCAGATGAACTAATGCTGATTATCTTGTAGGAATGTTGGTGTTGTCCATCAGAAACTCACGTGGCTCTTTTAACGACCAGATACTGACCTGTATTTGGAAAAAAACCCCAAAACTGTCTTGATCCTGTTTTTCTCGGTACTCTAACAACCCATTGTCAGTCAGAGGCTCCAGACTCAAGGTGTAGGTGGACAGCTGAATCATAACCCAAAGACCTGGCTCTCCTGAGTTAAGCCATGAGTTTGTGAATGTGTTGTTTAATGTATAAGTCAGTACATTTGCCACTGTGCTGAACTGCGTAATCCAACTATCCCCTTGGATTCAGCCTTTCATTTCATTTCATTCAGGTGGATATTTGAGGCACATTTGTAGACATCTGTGCCAGATCTGAAGAAATTACATCCAGGAGTTTGTGATATATCAAATTTACAGAATGGAGCCTGAACATGCAGTCCACAGCTGTGATCAGTGTGGAAGTCAAAAGAAATCTTCCAACTCATGCATTGCAGCATCAGAGTAGCAGAATTAAAAAAAATCAGGAAACAATAGTATTAATGCCCTACAAGTGCAGACCATTCACCACTGTGAGTGCTGCGTATCATTACTGATGCTCTTCCATGTACCCATTATGATTTGATTCCTCCTCTTGCACACGATGGAAAGGCCGCACCTCGCTAGCCATAATTTTAAAAAGTTAGCTTCAGTATCTTCCTGTTAGTCTTCCTTCTCTTAACCATAGTATTTTCTCTCTGCTAACAGTCTTGCTCATGCTGCTAGCTTTCAGCATGAGAGGACTTATCAGAGGCCCTTAAAGTATACCCCTTAAATCACCATCCTAACAGCAGCAGGGGGAATCTTTAAACTGCATTTTCAACAGCTGATCTCTTTGCAGCCTGCGTTGGAAACTGGGCGCTACAAACTACACCCATCAAATTTTTATAAGTCTCCTCAATCTTCATCAACATGCTGCCTGATACTCCTTGTTTATTCCGTGCAGCTTCTTAAATCACAATGTGAGCCCCTGGGGGAGAGGCACTGTAGATCTTCATCAAAAATGCACAAACAGAGCCGCTCTCAGGGGTTTGGGAATACTCCCAAAGAGGGAAGAGGAAGAATCAAAAAGGACTCCGCTCCCCCGCCCTCCCTCCCGCTGTTCTGCTGTCTGCAGCCTCAGCACCAGCACCACTCATTATTCACTCCACACCAGTAGCGACACGGGCTTGGCCGCTCCCATGCGCTTTTTTTAGCATTCCGCTCAGCTGCCATCCCAGTTGCTTGGTCCTGAGAAAGAAATTGGGAATAGCCTTTGATATGGGAGTTGAAAACACTCCCAGGGAGTTCACAAAGACACAAGAAGTTCAGTTTCCTAATCGCACACAGGCAGGCGCACACAAATGAATGAAAACAAGTGCAAAGGTGCATGCATTTTACATGCTCGAGACCCAGCCGAGGACACGCGGGCTCCCTCGTCGTTTTACAGCTGTCACGCTGATTGCTATGTGTCAACTGCTGGCTTGCCTTCAGCAAACTGAGTGTCATTCACAGAGCTCTATTCAAATCAGACGCCGCAACTCCTTGGACATGAAGTGGCCCGCTCCCCACAGTCCTCGAGACGCATGGCAGAGACTGACGGGCCCTTGAAGTGATGTCTAAGGCCCTTTCTCTAGGCGGCTGCCAGCTGTGCCGCCGCTGGACGATGTTCTCTCTTTGTGTAGCTGCACGTCGACACATGATGGAAAGGAGACAAGCGTCCTCGTCCTCACAGGGAGATAAAGGCGCAGCAGGAGAGAAAGACAGGTGGACAGGGAGAAGGAGGGGAGAGGAAAAGGGAGAGTTTATGTTGTCATTGTCATTCATCATCGCCTCTTTTCCACTGGACTGCCTCCCTCCCAAGTGAGTCTCTGTAAACTGCAATCCACAGATAGATAAAGCATTGAGGGGAAAGAAATAAAACATACAGAAGGAAAAGAACAAGACGCCACTAACGGGGACCCAGGGCTGCTTGCGGTCCTCTGAGGTCTGGTTCGTTCCTCTTCTCCATCAAAGCAGCTCCCCTCATGTTTACAGTCTGCCTGCTAGCTTCAGTTAGTTTAACTCCGACATGACACGTGTGTGTGTGTGTGTGTNNGTGTGTGTGTGTGTGTGTAAAAACTGTAGCACTAATATGTGCCGAAATTTTGGTAATTCAAGGGTTTTTCTACTGAACACATTAAGACACATTCACTGATGTAGAGAGGGAAAAAAAGTGTCAACAAATCATGACATGCTTTAAATTTTAAGTAGTTTTTTACTTTGACATCCTTACACACTCTTAAGCCCTATTGGCACGGGACTAGTTTTACCTGGGGACATCATGTGATTCAGAAAAAAACCCCCATGTCTGTGTTTCATGTGGCGCATTTGCATGGGATAAGCAAACTCTGCGTTTTACTCTAATTTACTATGCATATTCATATCTCTTCCTACTTTCCACTTCATTCCACTGCATGTCAGAGGACATTTTACACTTTTTGACAGCTTTAGTTTTTTGTTTTTTTTCAAAACTTTATTTATTGAGTTTTGGTCATTTTCAAACACAATACACAATGAACACAACAAACAACAACCAGGGTAAAAACCCTTCCCTCCCTCTCA
>JASGAT010359534.1:0-11002 GCA_030220025.1 Chelon auratus | reverse complement strand
TATGTCTGTCATGTCTGTTAGTCGCACTGAGTTGCAGATAGAGCGGCCGATCCCTGGTCTGAATGAAAACACAGTCACCACACTCAGGTACCCTTCCTCCTTTCCTTTCCTTTGTCTGTTGTCTGATTGTCATTTAAAACATCCTGTTACTCAGTCTGTTTGTGTGTCTCTCAGGTGTCCTGCTCTTCTGGTGGTTGGAGACACATCGCCTGCTGTTGATGCTGTGGTGAGTGTCTGTCCTTTTTCAATGACGACAAGCAGTATGAGATGTAACATTGTGGTAAATATGTGTGTGCTGTTACGCAGGTGGAGTGCAACTCGAGAATGAATCCCACCAAGACCACCCTGCTTAAGGTATCAGTCTGTCTGTCTGTTCATTAGTCATCTGTCTCTCATCAATCTGTGATGACAGGTTAGATATTGTTTGTCATTTACTGTTTGACTGTACTCACATTCCTCCTCTGCTTCCAAGTTCTTCCTCTGTGACTGGTTAATTGGCGGTGCCTGGTTGGTCGTCCCGTTCTGGGATGATTACTGTTTGTCACCATGCACGCTAATAGACTAATCTAAGTCTTTCTGTCTCGTAACATTCATACAAACACACATTTTTTAAAGTCAAGTGAGAAGCCTCTTTGCATTCAGAAGCTGGGTGAACTATAGTAACACTTACAGTGTATACTGTATGCTTGACCAGTGAAAATGGGGCTTACATTGTGATTCCAACTCAAAGTTCACTTTAGTTCAAGAGTGACCTTTGATGTCTGTCAAATGCATAGGTTTTAGTTGTCATCTCTTGTCATCGTCTATAAATGTTAAAAAGTTGATTTCATGTATAGGTTCTTGAATATTTCGTCTTTGCTGCTGTAGACGGTAACATTAGTGACAAGTTTTATGGGTTTGTTTGAGGTTGTCAGGACACGTTACACAACAAAATGCCCAGACACACCAAAGCGACATAATCTAGTGGCAACTAAAGGCACTAGAGTGACATCTCTTTCCAGTCGGCTTTGCTGCCTGTTGCACATGGTTAATCAAACAGAAGGAGACAGAGATCTACTCTGACACTAGAATAAAAACTAGAGCCATAGCTGCTCATCAGTGGCCCAATGTTGGCCAACCTTTGGCTTAGTGTAAAAGTAAATGTAAGATCCTAAAAATCTGATAGTCTTGGTAGTAAACTGTTCTGCAGGCGACTGTTTCATTCAAATGCTGACACTACTGCTGTATTATACAACTAGGAAACATTGTGATGCACAACTGGGAGGCACTGACAAAAAGATGTGGCATGTCCACAAATGAAAAAAACAAAACAAAAAAAAAAACATTTGTATTGATTGATGACACTATTTAAGGCTTTTATACACTGAACACTAGTGTTTGCATAATGATTGTAAGCAACTATTAAAGCGTTTGTGTTCTCATCGGATGATATATAATTCTTGGTCTCTCTACTAGATGGCAGACTGTGGAGGACTTCCTCAGGTGGTTCAGGTGAGTCAGTCCCCTTTCCTAGTCTCCACGGTTAAATTTATCAATCCCTTCCCAATTCTGAAAGGAAAATTGATGACTGTCCGTATTTATCTCTGTCAAACCACTGGTTTTATTTAACAGTAAACTATGTTTGTCTTTCATTAGCCTGGCAAACTTGCAGAGGCCTTCAAGTACTTTGTCCAGGGAATGGGATACAGTGAGTATCTTCTTATGATTCCTTGTGTGTAATTGGAAATGTAGGATCCCGCTCTTCAGTATCATTTAGAAATCCAGTTAAACAGTTTCCAGTTTCTTGTGTTCATTTTGAATTCAGCAAGTTTGTTCCTGTTAGTCCTTGTCACTTCTGTGTTCCTGCCTTGATATTGACATGATCTTGTGACATTTTTATGCTGAATCTTTTAATTTTTCTTTATTATCAGTACTATTGTTATTTTTCAAATTTTAATCAAAGAAAAAATATTTTTTTTTAGTCTGTCGTTGTACTGTGTTTATAAAATCATAATTGAGCTATTATCAATATCAGTCTTTAAATTAGCATGACAGTAAAAATGCTTCACTGCTACTTTTAGTGTTTGATATAATTGAATCTAACATAGAGCAAAACTTTTAATGTAATGTTTAACACCAATCATCCAAACATTATAACTACTGTAACAACAATGCACAACATAAAGTAAATTCGGTTCTCATCAGTGGTCTGAGGATCTGGCTTCTTCAGCTTCAGCATGTTACACTACGTGCTGGGACAGTCAGATCCACAGCAGCTCCAACTCCAAACCATAGTACAACTTCAGAGGTCCTACTGAGCCCAGGGCTGGGCAAGCTAAAGCTCTTTTAGCAGCGTGTGAATGCCTAAATATGGGTCAGATACTCAAAATGTTTTAGTTCATCAGTAGATGTGTTTCAGAAGGTGGCAGTACAGGTTGTTACTCATGTGACAACCATAGAAAACCTAAAAGAAGACAAATGAGAAGAAACTAAATGTTAAATGTTTGTCAAAGACTGGACTGGGTCGCTCCTTTTAGCAGGTTACAGGATCCTTAGTCACACCTGTACATCACTGCAGCCAAGTGGAAAGTTAAACCACTGGAGGTCAGCATAAAGGGATTCTCTCATGGTGTTAAATTCCCTTTCTCAGGGATTTGATTTAATCCCACGTGTTTTTTTGTCTGTGGCAACAAAATACAGCTTGTAGCTACCTTTTGTATTTATTGGTATGGACCTTTAAGTATACAGCCTGTAGCCTTTTGTATGTATTGGTATGAACTTTTTTAAAGCAGCTGTTCAGTCAAAAGCTGTCTCTGTGTTTGTTTGTCTGTAGCCCAGCTTCACTAGCTGTTCTGTCTGTAAGTAGCAGTTTGGCACACACACATTAGAGGGCTGTGTGTTGTGTGTGTGTGTGTGCAGTATGTATTTCTCAACTGGTCCTTCTTCCTTTCCTCTCTTGTTTCCTCTCTTTCTATCTTATACTCCTTCAGTCCCTCATGTTGTATTAAACCACCTGAGCAGCCAATCAGGTATCAGGATTTTAAGCAGAATCTGAAGCCCTCTCCTCCTCTTCACCTTCCTCCATCTCCAGTTTTGTTTTGGTGCTGCTATCTCTCATTACTCCTGTCTGTCTCTGCGTGTCTGCATGCTATCAATCAGCTGATCACACAGATGTATGTTCTTCTCTGCAGTGAAAGTGACCAGCAGGCTGTGCTGCATGCTGACACTTCAGCTCTGTTCACACTGCAGACACTAGACTCTCAGATGACAGTTGTCAACTGCTCATGTCTATAACATATAACTCACACTGACATGAACTGCAGGTCATGAGAGGAGCAGTAATAACAGAGGAAATCACATCTGTTTTTGTTCCAACATACAGACCTTTTCCAGCAGGAATGAATGACTTGGCTTCAACTCTTGGCTCATCATTTCATTTCAGATTTATTTACACATTGATTGAGATTTTACACAGCAGATTCACATTTTTCTGCATTTGTACTTGAAAGAATTATAAATTAGTGCATTGTCTTGTTCACACTGAACAGAATATCAGAAATATTTGGAGCTTCAGTGTGAACGGAGCCTCAGACTCACCGTCATCAGGTTTGAATCCAGCTGCTCAGTCTGAGTGCAGACGATTCAAACCGGCACACACTGGTTGGACAGTGATGTCTAAATGACCTGCTGTCGTACAACCGGGTTCCACACACATGAACCAACTCCACGCTAATGTCTTCTGTTACTAATGTTGTCACTTTTGCCCTCAGTGCCCACAGCTGGTATGACCCGGCTGGTTCGCTCCAGGACTCACTCGGCCTCCAGCGTGGGCTCAACAGATGGCGTCAGGAGCCGTGGTACCACCAACGCACTGCCAGAGGGCGCGAACTGCACCAGCTCCGATCACACTGCAGTACACACCATTGAAATGACTGCGTAGGACAGTTCCTGCTCTGCTCTTTGTCTCTCAGTTCTTCTTTCCTCCCCTTTCTCTTATTCTGTGTTCACTTGAATCTTTCTTCGCTTTAGGACACAGACAAAAAGTTCTACCTTGTATTAAAAAAATGTAAGCATCACATCCAAACTCCCTAAAGTAGAGACTAAGGTTGTCTCCCAGAAGAGTTTAGGGTTGAAATTTGGCCGGTGTCATACACATGTTGGTGTAAGCAGCAGCCTTGTTGGGTTAGGGCCTCTACTTCCCTGCTCTCTTTTAGATGCTGAAGCGGGTTTGTACTTTCAATCACTACTCTGAAGCCATGCGGTTGCCCTGGTGACACTGTAGATGCAACTGTACATGGGGTTCAGTTCATATTTATAAACGGTTGTGTTGTATTTCTTCTCTACACTGTTCTGCAGATTGTTTTCTCAGGAACAGACATTCACATTGCTTTTAGTCTGGTCCTGATCCCTTCTTTCTATTATTACTCTTTATTACAGTCATTATTATTATTTCAATATAATTATTGTTGATGGTGGTTTTAGTTGATATGAAGCTTGTTTCTGAAATGATTTAACCATTTTCCTGCTCATACAATTGACTTAAAGGGAATGTTTCACCTAAACTGTTCTTGGGCCAAATATTATGTTTAGTATCAGTTACTCCCCTCTAACTGTGAAGTGTCTCACAACAGATTCATCATTGATGGGTAACCACAATTTGATGGAGACCTAATTTTTTAACAACAGAAAACCTGCATCAAAACATCACTTAACTGTGTAACAGTCTGTGAAACCAGACCATGTCCTTGTTATGCCTCTCATTTACAAGTCTGGATTGCAGCTTTTTTTTTTTCATCAAATTTCAAATTATTATTCATTGGCCAATTTAAAAATGATAACAATTATAAAAATAAAATATAAAAAAAATGTTTACCAGAACAGCTCTTCAAAAAATCCAACACAAAACAAGACCGTTAAAACACATGACAACATCAATAAATTTGTTATTACTTGTTGGTTGACCTGAGTTCTTGATGCTGTTATTCTGATGTTAAAACATTTATTGTGTCAGACATGGCTCCCACAGATATTTCCCTCCTGCCTCTTCCTCTGGCGCTGGTTCTAGAACCAGCCATGACCTGTTACCTCGTCTGTTTCTCTTTTATTATTGTACATGACCTTTTTCCTCTGAAGCCTGTGCCTTCATGAGGCCTGTCGACAGCATGCTCCTTGTAGAGTTGTGGCATGCAAACTGTGCAGTGTGCAGTGGTATCAGTCTAGTGAGTAACTGAGATGTTGTTCAGATGTATATCTGCCTCTTGGCTCAGAGAGATCTCAGACAAAACTGAAAGATATGAAGTTCAGAGCTGAGCTCTTGGTACAGTTTTTGTTTCTGTGGACTAAAAGCTGCCAGCAGGGTTGTTTGTTTGTTCTCCTGAGTTCTTTAGAGCAAGGCGTTTTTTTTCATCATCTCTGTTCTGTAAAAATATGTAACTTTTAATGAGTTAAAACAGCAGGGTACAGTTAATGAAATGGTTTTTGAAATTGTTTAATTAAGTAAAGAACAGAATAATTGTCTCATTCAGTGCTGACAGAAACATAATAATTACTGTCATTTTCACTGGACAGTGATGACAGGTCCATTATTATGCTGATTGTTGAGCTGTTATACAATACCCTGACCATATGTTTGGTCTGACACTGTGTTTTATAGTTCATGTGTTGTCCAGGCTAATTTCCTAATCGCTTTTCCTGTTTTCCTAAACAGCTAAGCAACTCTTTAAGTTGTGGATGTTAATAAGTTCAATCTAGAAAGTGACTGATTATCTGAGTTTCTTTGGCAAAAATTATTCATATGTTCATGGCTGCACTGCCACCACTTGTATAGTTCTGCTTGGTATCACCAACCACTAAATATTTATTCAATTGACATTAATTCTACATCTTGGGTAAACTGCATTCTTGCAGTTTTCAGCTGCTTTGAAAATGACTTAGTTTCAAATTGATCAACAAACTAAAACTCTAAAACTGTACCACCTTCTCTTAACTTCGTGGGACTTCGAAGTATTCCTTCACAGCTTATGTTTAGGAAGTTGTTAGGAAAACACAGGATCCATAAAATAAAGCGCTACCTGTGTTTGGCCACATTGACACTGACTTGATTAAGTGCACTATAAATGTGACTGTGTTTCCTGATAGGAGAAGTTGAAGTGTTGGTTGGTGTGCCAGAAACATAACTTGTTACATGCTCTTGTGTTGTGGTCAGTGTGATGCTGCCCCCTGCTGGACAACTTATATATATCCTTGTGGTAGTTAGAAGTTTTCATGTCAACTCATTAGGAGCACAGAAAGGTTTAGTTTAATAAAGATCCACAAAGTGAGACACGAGGCAATCTTTCAGTTTTTCTGCTCTATATACACTAACTGTAATTCTGTTATTGTTGTTTATTAATATTTATTAAACTGTTCCTTTGGAGATTTGTACTGAAACACTGGTAGCTGTTCTGTTCCTGAGGTTTGTACTTACTGGATGTTGTTCCATGATTTACAGTGTAAACAAGATTTGTAATTAAATAAAGCTCATTATCCAGAAAGATGTTTTGACTTGACTAATCTGCAACAACAAAATATCTTTTACTGGGTGGGTAAAAGTATTAAAAACACTCACGTTAGAGTAAATATTCTAAGCAAATTAACTTGTCAACACTGACGTGTGCCCAAGTATCAAAGGTAAAGCAGAGGGCCCTCTATCTCATTATGCATATGCATTTATATTTTTGCCAAATCACTGATTATATTTTATTCAGGAGAAAGATGGTATTTAAGACATCTTTCTGCATATCCAAACCTGAAACGGGTCTATAAATCTGAAATTAAGGAACTAAAACAATGAAAACACCTATTTTCACTATGCCCATAAAACCTGTTACACTATGCAGGGAAAAAAGGTTTATTGATGAACTTAGTGATTAACTGTTGGATGCTAAATTAGTGTTTCTACAGAGTTGAAATTTATGCTGGTGAATCAACATCCTTCAAAGCCTTCAGTCTTTTATTCTGCTGGAAAAGATAATCAGTAAAACCAACAAACACCAAAACAAGCCAACTATAATAAATGAAAATGTGATTTATTGTAAATAATAGTCTCCAGTTTGTTTGTTTTTTACATCATTCTGCTTCCACAGAGACACCCATCACGTCTGCTGTAATGTCAGGCTGAATCAGGGGCAACCATGTTTATGATGAGTGAAGTGCTGTTCAGAGTTGCGGATAAAAAGTATTAACAGTAAACACAGGACAGTCTGGCGCTGAGAAATTTAAGGAAGTTGGAGGTAGGGGAGGACTGAGATTCAGCTGGCAGCAGGGGGTAGTGTCTTGCTGCAGAGTCGACCCAGCAGACCAGCCATCTGCAGCAGGGAGTTGACGCCTTCAATCACCCGCATGTGAGTGAAGCCGATCTCCTGGTGGAAGAGCAGATACAACAAGACAAGGTAAGATTAAGAGGTTAAATTAATGCTCAACATTTTGACTGTTAGCCTACTTATCTACAACATCCAAATATACATCAACACCTAGTTAATTTGATTTATGTGTAATAATTATAGTTTTTGGAACTATTTGTAATTTCTCCCTTTGTGTACTGTCTCCAGGAGAAACAGTGTTGACTGGATTTTTAAAGTAGACAGTTTGAAGTTTGCTACTACTTGAATTATTAAGTTGTGAGATTCATAATTTTCAAGATGGCTTCACGTCAGATATCCTCCTGTTATCACTACATATTTAAAACATAAACAACCAGCTGATCCCTGCTCTGTCAGTCTCACCTTGATAAACTCCAGTTTGAGATACTCTGCCATATTGTAGGTCTTGCAGACCCTGAAGATGTTCCCTATGATGTCCTCTGGAGAGTAACCCAGCGCCCACAACTGCTCCACCACCTTGTAGGCCTCGTCGATGTTCCCGTCCACACAGTGTCCCAGCATGCTTTTCACCAGCAGAGGGTGGGGTTCGTCACACACTTTAAACACGTTCTCGCTGTTGATGAACCCGAAGCCTGAGTGGGTGGACTGTAGGTTGTTCAGCGCCTGGAAATACAGAGACAGGGAGTTGGCAAATCTACCAGTCTGCCTTTGAGACGAGAGCCGCAGTCTAAGGCCTCCCCCCCCCGTCACCTGTCTCATGTCTCCCTGGGCGGTGAAGATAACGGCCTCCAGCCCGTCGTCGGACACAGACAGGCTCTCCTTCTCCACCACCTCCTGCAGTCGGGTGAGGATCTGCCCGTCCGTCAGTTTGGAGTAACGCAGCACCGCGCAGCGAGACTGGATCGGCTCGATGATCTTATCCGAGGCGTTACAGGCGAGGGCGAAGCGCGTCGTCTTAGAGTAGATCTCCATGATCCTCCTCAACGCCTGCTGGGCTCCGTCGGTCATGCTGGAAGAACGGAGACATTACAGGTGTAAACTTCCTCTTTCAAGCAGCACTTAGATTGGTACTTATTTTTACTGCGGACACTTGAAGGGTCTTTCAGTTATCTGGGCCTCGTAGCTGAGAGGTTGATGCAGGACTGATGGACTGAGGGACCTTTGAGTATCTTTCTTTGTCTGTATTTCTGCTCCCTTATGAATGTGTTACAGTATCTTGTCATACTCCTCCTCATTATTTTTGCGCGACTCCCGTCGTCTCACCTGTCGGCCTCGTCCAGGATGATGATCTTGTGTCGTCCTTTGGGCAGTGTGACTTTCTGCTGAGCAAACATCTTGATCTTGTTCCTCACCACGTCAATCCCCCTGCAGACACAACGGCCACCGTCACGGCTCACGTTCCAAACAACGTCAGCTAAAGCCCTTGCGTGCTATGAGGCATGGGCATGTTGGGAGCAGCCGGGTGTTGCTGCCTCACCTGTCGTTTGAAGCGTTGAGCTCCAGCACGGCTTCTTTCATGGAGGCTCCCAGCAGAGCACGTGCCAGACACAGGATGCTGGTGGTCTTTCCTGTGCCGGGGGGACCTGGATAACAACAGACATGATTCGCAACAATAATGAAGTTAAGATCACACAACAGGCTGCAGAGTTACTGCTTTTATTTTGAAGGAGTACATCCGATGAACCGTTGTGTGCACACAGCTAGTCTTTGTTTAAAGGCAAAATGATCAAGTAACATAATTCAGTATAATGATAAGTATGTGCTGTTGCAGTTTGTATTGATTTAGGTGTATATAGCCACCACTCATTTTACTTTTTTTTGAGCAGGAAAGACTAAAATACTTTTCCTAGTGGTGGGATTTAATTTAAGGTTTCAATGATAGGATTCAACCCTGAATAAAAACTGCAGCAAGTATGATGTGGAAACTTGAAGATGCTCTGCTGAATGGAGCTAGTAATGTATGATATCTGGCATCCAGAAATAATAATGGCTGAAGTGTTCTGTGAGGACGTATGTGTAGATGTTTCAAAACTTTCTAACCATGAGATAAACTTGTCTAAAAGTCAATTGTTGTATAAAATGGATCATATGTCTTCATGCAGACGCGGTGTGCTGTCAAACAGCTGTCTGGAGAATATATAAACTCTACATTTCCACTTTCTCCCTCCCCGCCTGTCCACTCCGACCTGCTATGATGATGTTGGGGACGTTTCCTTCTCTGGCGAACACTTCCAGCCGGCTCACGGTGTCCTCGTTCCCCACGATCTCGTTCAGCTTCAGCGGCCGGTATTTCTCCACCCACGGCAGCTCGTAGCTGCTCCCGGAGCTCTTGGACGAGGACTCGCCGGCCTCAGCGGCCGTCTTATTTGCGCTTTCTGCCTCCACGTCCATGCTGTCTGTTGTTCCTGACTGTTGCCTGCCAGCCCGCGAACGGCACTTTCCCTCCCTGGCAACCGCAGCCCAGCAAACTGACACCTCATTGGCTGGGCGTTTAATAGCCGAGACGCTGATTGGCTGAGAGTAACTCGCGATATTTTGCACCACAATGGATGAAACAATAAAAGACGTCACAAATAAAATAACAAATGCATATGTTTATGCAAATGAAGGTAGTTATTTAATGTCGCAACAGTTTGTTAAGTTTATTAATCAATCAGCTAACGACAGAAAATTACTGACAACAGTTTTTGGTCATCAAATAAGTGTTTTAGTGTTTCAAGCTAAATTGCAAAATTGCAAAACTTACGTACGTTGTATTTATTAAAACATAGTTCGGTTTCATCTGTTGATCAGACAATAATGTGAATTTTCCATTGACTGTATTTATTATTTTCCTGTTATTTTATGGAGAAGGTCTAACACGCATTGTCTTCAAAGTCAAGAAAAGGTATTAAAAATTGTGATTTTATTCTTTAAAAACTGATATACCTTGTCATTCTTGATCAGATCAGATTTAGCTGTTCTGGAGCTTTTAATTGAATCATAGAATTCTTCTCTGCAGAAGGAATTTGTAATGTTCATGAAAGTGAAAAGGACTTGTGTATTGTGCACATATATTTAAGTAAACTGAGAGGCCATGGTTTTATCTGTACTCAGTTATGTTATATATTATGTGAGTGGTGAAACGTATTCTCAAAAAACCCTACAAGTCCAACTGCCTTTTTTAAAACGATTTTTGGATAAATAAAATTATATAAAACATAAATACACTAAACCAAAGCATATCTTCGAAGTGGAGCTAATCTGAGGTCCTTTGTATGTTGAGAAAACTAACCTCTAACATCCTGTTTTATTTAAACTCATTGTATTTTATTTGTTGTGAAATATTCAAGGTACTAGCGAATACTAATAAATGTAAAGGAATTAAAACAACACATTTCAAAATGTAGTGTTAAATGAGTATAAATTCTACAATTGTAAATTTGATAGTTGTAGATTTATTCATGTTTGTATTATTTTTCTCATTTCCAATGAATACCTAGTGGTTTCTGTTTTACATGTGTGTTGTTTGGTCATCGATTTCAGGAAGAAGAGGACACCAGTGGAGCCCATCACCATCAGGGTCTGGAGGTGGAAGTAGTGGACCATTATAAGTACCTGGGAGTCCACATGAACAGCAGGCTGGACTGGAGGGACAACAGTGATGCTGTGTACAAGAAGGG
>JASGAT010359532.1:0-16004 GCA_030220025.1 Chelon auratus | reverse complement strand
ACCAAAGTTATATGGGTGAATGAATGATTTTTTTTTTTTTTTTTTTTTTACCAGAAATATGGTCCAGGTTAAAAAGTTATTCCTCTTCTCTGCCTTTCTCCTTTGTGTTCATGCATGTTCAAATAGTTTGCAATGCCTCAACATGTTGCACATGTCCTACATATCTTCTCAGATATTAGGCTAGTATGAATCTCAAAGGATTACAGACAGTTCAGGTCAGCTCAGCTTTGGTCCACTCAGACTGTATTTAGTGGCAAATCATTCGATATTTGTTCTGACAGTTGCTATTTCTGCCCGCTAAGTGCACATGAAACAGGAGGAAGCGCGTTGGCGTCACTATGACAACTGGCAAATGTCAGCTGCCCTCACCAGTTTTAGCAACAGTACAACTGCCCATTTAGCAGGCAATTAATCAAAGAGATTTCTGCTTCTCCACTGTAGTTACGCCCAAGGAATGCATTTTTAATTGAACTGAACTAGCATTAAAATATGTGCAATGAAAGAAAATGGAAATGGGAGAAAATTAGCTAAAGAAGAAACTATAATGTTTCAGAAGAGAAAAGATATGAAAATTCTGTACAACCTGGCGTCAACTGGTGTTATTTCAAAGTGCATAATTGTAACACACCCTGCCACACAATGCTTAAAATATCACACAAAAAGCATACAATCTGTTGTCATGACAAATGAAATGTGCCTGAGGTGGTGCTTTTTATGTGCAATAATAGAATTTCATATAGAGTGTAGGCTGCTGCCACGAAGCAGCCGCATTCATCCTTTTTGCAACTTACGATCAGCGGCATACATAGAAATTATAATTTTTATTTATTTATTTATTTATTTATTTATTTATTTATTTTTGACCCATACCCTCCTTGGAGTAGTGGGCTGCCACATGTGCAGCGCCCGGGGAGCAATTTCAGGGTCAGGTGCTAGCACGAACCTGGGATGCTGCTTCTCTAACCACTACTCCACAGCTCCCCCTGGGAAACCACCCTGTCAGGGAATCAAACCCAGGTCTTCTGTGTGACACATAGATGCTGTCCACTATACAAAGGAGGAGTGTACTAGCTTAATATCGAATGTACAAAATAGTACTTCTGCACATTTGATGGTAGCACATCACTTCAAACTGAGATTCAGGGGGTACCTTGTGGTTGTTAATGTAGTTGCTATAATGATATGTACAGTATATTTTACATTATGAGTACTTTAATAACCAGTATTACAGATCTCAAATACATTTTTCCCCTTTTCTTTCTGCTCTCCTCCCACCCAAACCATTTGAAGCAGTCTGCTGCCCGCCGTGCAAAATGTTCCCATACGACCTCACAATAAGTGCCTTCAGATGACATCTGCGATGACATATAGAGAAATTGAGTTGTCAGTGAAACGGCACACGAGAACTGATACTAGTGTACTGATGTTGCAAGGCCTCAGAATACAGAAATAAATTTGGGACTTCACAAACCTTAAGAGAAATGTTTTAGTCAACTCTGAAACTAACCGATAATCCTTGTAACCAAAGCACATATCTGAGAACAGCTGTGTCGTGATCAGAATTTCTCTTCCTTGTTAGCCAATGTTTTTAACAGACCGGTACAACCGAAACATGTAGAAAAATAAATAAATCTTATTTTTCTAAGGGGAGATGCTGTTCCATTTTTTTCCCCCCTTTAATTTCCTGATTCCATTTTTGACATTTCATACACGTCCTGCTTGTGATTAGCATAATCTTTCACATTAAACAGTAAGTGAAACAAATTCACTGATGAAGTGTGCAGTCTGTATTGAAAGCTTCTTTTCCAGCGCGGAGATACGAGGCGAGAGCAGGCTTTTCTCATCGCTTTGTGACAGCACAGCAGCTAATGAAAAGACTGCGCTAGTTAAGCAACACTTGGACAGCCACATTCATATTCATTATTGTGAAATTGAATGTTAATAAAAACACTGGGAATGCAAACAAAGATCCTTTACGCACTGAGTGTACCAGCAGTTTCATAGTACACATATATTTGTATAGCTGTGCAGCGTTTTAATAATGCATTTCCAAACATCCGCTCCATGATTTAGCTCAATGGTTAGTGGAGGCTCTGCCAAAAAAACAAAACCTGTCCAACTTTTCACACGCACAGCAGGTTGCGGAGAATAAACGCCATTAAATCTTGAATCGTTTGGGGGGGAAAGTGGGAGGCTTGTGTCTCTCCATACTGCTGAGATAAGAACTTCAGGGACTTCCCAAGGCCTCGGCCTACTTTGCTTGAGTTTTGGTGAGGCGAGGAATGAGAAGAAGAAGAAAAGCACAGCGGCTGCCAAGCAGACGGCATGAGGTGGTGTCTGATTCGCGGCAACAAAATCTTTGCTTGATTCACAAAGCGCATGATGTCTGGAGCTTTAAAAAGGTCTGGGATCTTTCAGCCTTGTTTCTTGAGCTCTTGTCTGCTGTAATGACACATTGCAGTGTACCAACGCATCCAGTAGCGATAAGATGTTTGTTGGCGTCTGTGAGATTTGAATAAGTCGGTTGAAGGCAGGTATTTCCGACAAAGGCATTTTCCAAGGCGGAGCTCTTCACATGTACAGACAGCATGGCTGGAAAAGGAGCCTCTGAAGTACGGCCTTTCAACTTCAGTCGTTCATCTTGCCACTTATGCATCAGTGATAATAAGCTGGAATATGTGCCATTTGATGCTTGCATCCCCGCTGGCTCAGGAAATATTGAGTGTACCCAAGATGATGTTATCTGGCTGCCACCACTGTCAAGAGTGTGGCAGATGTACAGTGTGGGATGGGTAGAGGAACTCAAATAGAAGTTAGAAGCCGAAGCAACAGCTAAATACAGGACATATGGTATCAGGAGTGCATGATTTGCATAGTTAACACAAATTAATCACAATGTTTTTGATACATCCGTTTTAAATGTACCTGGAAGGGATACTTTTTCAAGATGTTATTACTCTGAACATCTCAACTCCCTGCTCAGTTCGGAACTCGGCTCACATTGACAGCGAATGCAGATAACTTTGTTCTTGTCGAGAGAACCGTCTGGCAGGAGTGTGGAGTGGAAAAGACCCATTTCTTGAACCGTTTCACGTTTGTCTCTGCTTGCTTTCTTCCTTCGCCTCTTTAGGGATCGACTATTCTGTACATTTGTTGTTTTTAAATGTGTTTCATAAATAAATTGACACAGGCCATTTTTTTTTTTGCCAGGTTTGATGCCAGAGCGTGTTACTGTGTTATTTACTAGAACTGCCTTTCAGATTCTGCTTGCCTTCCTTCCACAGCGTTACTGCTGCCCCGGGTGCTTCTTGATTTCCCAAAGCACAGATCAGGCTCAGGTCATAACAGAACATGCGTGTATTAATCACATGCTAACAAAGTTTTGATAACACTTCATTATATCTGTTACACCAATCAGGCATAACATTATGACCATCTTCCTAATATTGTGTAGGTCTCCCTTGTGCCTCCCAAACAGTTGTGACTCATCGGAGAGTGGACATGGGCCTTCTGAGGGTGTCCTGTGGTGTCTGGCAACAGAATGTTGTTAGTGGGGGCCTTTGGGTCCTATGGGTTGAGGGGAGGGGCCTCTGTGGATCATCCCACAGATATTTGATCAGTTTGGGATCTAGTGAATTTGGAGGCCAGGTCAACACCTTGTGTCTGTGTTAGTCTGCATCCTGCTGGGGATGGCTGCTACCATCAAGGAGTGTCATTGCCATGGGGTGGGGGTACCTGGTCTGGTCTAGGTTGGTGGTACATGTCTAAGTGACATCCACATGAATCCCAGGTCCAAAAGTTTCCCAGCAGAACACTGAATTGTAACAAGATGTTATTCACTTCTCCTGTCTGTGGTTTTAATGTGATTGGTGTATATTGCAATTATTGGTTTAGCAGACACCTTTAAGCAGAGCTATTTACTTCCATGTTCAGATAATACAGCACCAAGATTTGAGGCCAAACAGAAAATATCTGGAGTAATGGATAGGGAATATAGATGGGACGAAGAGAGTCACATATACTGCAACTATCGTCTTTTAAGCGGCTATAATCAATAATTCTGTGTATCATCTGACTCTTTAAGCAGCATAAGAATGACTCTGGTGGCGTCTTTGATCACAGTATCCAACAGAGATGGTTGCGATGCGCAACCTCGCTGCTGGGTGCCACTGTATCCCACACCCCTTTTAATACACCCATGGCGATGCATAACTGAGCAAGGCTACTAGAAATTCAGCAACATGCTAGCGTTAATCAGCGTGAGTTATTTTCTCATCTTCTCCGTGCCGCTTAAGGGTGGGTTGTCCTTCTACATCTGATCTACACAAAGCCATGGTCTGTGCAGTACGGCCCAAGAGTGGATACACACGGAGCCGCCTTACCGATGAGCCGTTTGATCGATGCGACTGCGATTTGCTCCATCTCCACCAGTTACAAAGAAATGTTGGATTATACACTGTACTTGTTTTCTCCCCAATTCTCAAAGTCCTATGGGACCGCTTGGTAACTTAGTCATCATGACGTTACATCCTGTTTCTATAGCGTCAAGTAAATAACTAAAACGCAACTTCTCACTTATTACACTGATGAATACGCAACTGTTCATTTTTCTACCTAAAATGACAGAAACAATCACTGACACAAAAAAAATTTGACGTGTACTTTAGCATTTTAATTTGACCCAAGTCCCATCCGCTAACATGGAGGGGGTGGAGCTTATGACCTATACTGCAACCAGCCACCAGGGGGAGCTCTACTCGCTTTGGCTTCACTTTTGAGGAGCTGCTCCGCTGTCCATCTTTATACAGTCTATGGTCATGAGTAATAACAAGAACTACTGGGTAGAGTACTGGATGCTGGATTCAAAGCTGAACAAAAGAGAAAGGTTTGCCTGGTGCATGATGATGGCTCACTGCGCAACTCATTGAATTTACAAAATGAACAAAGTGTCAAGTCAACTCTTTAACAGACATCTCTTTTCTGATAGTGGAGAAGGTGAAAATGCCTTTTGAGCTGAATTTTTTTCATTTATTTTGTTTATTCTTTGTCGTCTTTGAATGCTACTACCGGTTTCACAGATGTAAATCCATTATGAAATGATATTTTACACAGGAGGCCATTTATTAGTATAATAACATGGTTGTAGCTTTGTCTTTATGTGTTCTGTTCATAATTTATTCCTATGCACAGCCGCAGATATATATTTATTTCTGATTCTCATTACTTCATTAAGATTTTCCGCTGCGAACCCCTTAAGGAATCTCTCGTTTCTAGAGTCTAGTGTTATTACTTTTGGGAGTTAGTTCTTCCTTGTTTGCTTTGGCGACATGTTTATTTATTTGTTTGACTACATAAACAATTCCTCTCTGGTGCCAAGCAGGCGGTTTGTGGCAACAGCATACTTGAGGGAACATAGGCAATGAAGATATCTGTTGTGGTCTGCGTAGCGACAAGGAACCAGCAAATGATGCCATCCGCCATCAGTCACTACCTTGAATCCGGTGTGCAAGCATATTTCAGCTATGTGGCTGTGCCTGCTCAGTCTGTCAGCTCCCTTATCTCAAAATAAAAGTCCCTTGGGCCGAATGAATGCGAGAAATTCCAACTGGAGGCGAAAACATGGAGGCTGTCCGTAACGTTTGCCTATTAGAAAAGGCAGTCCGGGCTGGTGTTCACCTGTCAAAAGTGGGATGAGGCATTTGAATCATCAGCCGTATGCAGAGGAAGATAATGTGGAAGTTCAGAGACTGCCGACCAAATTATTTCAGAGGATTAGTCTCCCCGACTGTCATCTCTGCCCGCCTTGCTTAGCCTGGCATTCAGAGGGTTGCTGACTCCCCGGACAAACAGCAACGTCTGACTTTCAAAGCGTTAGCCATAGCTGTCCCCCTAACAACACCCCCACCACTACCACCGCCACCATCACTCTTTTAAAACTGTTGACTGACTGCACAGGAAACCAAAAAAAAAAACAAAAAACTCAAATCCGAATGTTCTCACACAGTCGCTACAACTGAAACTCTCATTGTGGAGGGCTGCTGAGATGGGATGGAGCAGTAAACAAAGTTTACGTATTGCTGCAGGGGAAACAGTGCGGGACAAAAAGCAACATCCCCCGAGTGTGTTTGAACAAACACAGACAATAACATTCTCCGCTCTCCATAGTGGGCACCGAGGCAGCAGCTACAGTGCTGTAATGTCAAAGTGTACAAGTGTGTTTGTGTGTGTGCGAAGGCAATAAGCTGTTTTGGAAGCTAGATTGCTCCCTCAAGCAAAATCTCCGCTGACCCGCAGCTGACATCCCGCCATCCCACTCCTGCCTGTATCTGTGAGACGCGTACTGTAAAGCAAAATTAAGGCCGTATAAGAATCGCTCCATCTTGGCCGTTTGTTTATAATATACACCGCGATGTGATAGCTGCTCGGGGTATTCGCTTCGTGCACCAACAGCGAGCCCGTCGAGCGCTCAGCCGGGCTCCCAGCCTCGTCGCCTGTTATCCGAGCACAAGTTGGGGAAGGGGATGATTTGTCTGAATTCAGATGTAACCGATGCTGACAGATGATATGTAAATTAACGCTACCCCTGCTTTGAACAACATGTGTGCATTTTACAGGATTCCATTTATCTCCGCTAAAGCTGTCATTTGTGGAAGTGGGTAAATGCGAATATCGCTCCTTTGAAAGTGATATATGTAATGTTTGGGATTTCACAGAACAAGATTGACTGTTTTTTTTTTTTTTTTTAGCCACAGACATAAACGGGGAATTCTCGCTATCAATATGCCTGATAAAAACCAGGATGTGGCACGGGTGCACCTGCGCCGGCCAGACCTACAAACCGTAAATATTTATGTCGTTCCGACGTCGCTGCTGGGATTCGCATGCTGATCAGCTTCCACTGAGCAATTAGATGGGAGGTGGAACGCCGCGGCTAAAGTTAATCTGATGGGAAAGGAAGGAGCGGGAGCCTGAGACGGAGACGGATGGGGGGAGAGGAAGGGGGAGACGGAGACGGAGGAAAAGGTTGCGGGGTGGTGTAGGACATACAATGAGCAAAAATAGAGAGAGAGAGAGAGAAAAAGACGGGTAGTGGAGAGGAGGGAAACTGTCAGAGGCGGCGCTGAATATATAGCGAGCAGAGACAATATAGACTCTTCATCTGGCTCCTGGCAGATGTTTAAAGAGGATGCTAATGGAGGACTGGTGCCTCCGGAACAATGAGACTCACAAGCACTGTCATATTCAGCTGATTAAACCAAGGTTGTCATGCTGGATGTGCAGTGCACAATGCTGCATTTCCTCCCACTGCAGTGAAAATAACTCTGGTTTATCGCCCGACTTTCTTTGTTTTCACTCCAAGTTAATTATTATCTATTAAAAACAGAAAGGCCTCGGAAGGCAAAGGGGAGCAGTAACTTTTTTTTTTTTTTTTTAAATGTGAAACAAGCAGTTCAGATTTCAGAAAAGTGTTTTCCCAGTTACTTCTGTCTAATGAGCGATTCCATTTTGAGAGTGTCGGCCATTTAAGTAAGGTACTCCCTGAAAATGGGACTAAATCTAGGTCTGTTTCATCGCTTAGGTGATTCAGTCAGTTCCTCCATAAATGGTTAGCAGGGTTGAGGTCAGGCGACTGTGGAGGAAAGTCCATGTCAGTCTAATGTCTTTGGTCTTCAGGTAGTTGGGGGAGGCCACAAGAACTTCCAATTAAATAATTTTCTCTTAGATTCCAGTCATTCTTTTAAAAAGTACCATGCCAGAATGTTTTGGACGGACTTAAATGTCTTAGAGAGTTGCTGACATTTTCCTCAATGAATGGGCTTTTATGTGGCTGCTTTCTGGACGCTGGCTGCACATCTGCCAACTCTCTTTGTCCATGGTTTTTCACTCATATTTCAAGGTATCTCCTGGCACTTCCCCTTTTGTAATCCTCACCACAACAAAAAAAAAGTATATATAATCATCTTGATGTCATTTCCCAGGACATATGTATTTAATCTGACAGACAGTAGTCATGGGTTTCAGTCCTTATTACGAATGAAGATCATTCATGGATCCAAAGTCTGACAGCTGTCAAAATGTCAGAGTGGGATGGCTGAATTTCCCAACAATCTGAAAACGTAAAAAAAAGTGTAAATGACTGCGTTTACATGGTCTTTAGTATCCCGGTTTTGATCAGGTTTTTGAAGTATCCCGTTTTTGTGTTTGTCCGTGTAAACACCATATCCCGAATTCAGAAATCGGGATATGCCCATTTCCCGTTTTCAAGAAACCCGGTTTTGCCACCTGGAGTGCTCCGATACTGGGAAGCCGGGATACTGAAGCATGTATACACCTTATCCCGATCTCTGACGGCTGCCCACTGTCTGTCTGCGCAGGCGCGAGTGACGCCAAGTGACGCACCAGATATACAATTAACGAGAACTTCTCACTTTTGGAGCGACGAAGAGACTGAATTGACAAATTCAAGTCTGTCGCGGAAAAGCTACGTGGCGCTGGTTTTCCACCTCGCACTGATGAACAAGATCGGTCGCGTTGGAAAACACTGACAAAGACGTAACACACGATCATGCAGTGATCAGAAAACGGGTCTCTGGTGTTTATCATGTATACGGGGGTATGAATAACCGGGTTTCTCTGTGTTCCATGTAAACACCATATCCCGGATATGCTCAAAGCCGGGATAAGCCTCAAAACTGGGATACTAAAGATCATGTAAACGCAGTCAATGCGGAAGTAGAGTTAGACTTCCATGTATGTCCACTAGTCACCAGAATAGTGGCCATGCCTTGTGCAAAGTCTGTACGGTCAATTTCAATATAGGGCAAAGTGGAAAAAATGCATTCTACAAAATATGGATGGATTTTTCCAATCCAAATGTTGGTATTGTGTGTGTGTGTGTGTGTGTGTGATTGGATTCCTGTATCCATTAATAAATGGTAAATGGATTCATCCATTTATGCTGCTTCCACAGTCCGTACAGCACCAGGTTTAAGAGATCAGAGTCAGTAATTTACAAATTTTAGGTATACATAATAAGAGTGGCTACGTTATGGGATCGCTAATATGCAAGATACTGCATGCTGCTCTCCAGTGACAGTTTGTACAGACTTCCCATCCAAGGTATTTGGAAAACACAAGTTTCGTGACGATGCCAGGGATTGTTGAGAATGGGGACTACATCGAGTATGGTAGTTGCAAAAGTGGGTTACCCAGGACAATCAGGGCATTCTGGTGTCCTGAGGTGAACAGAAGGCTGTGTGTGTGTGTTTGTGTGTGTGGGGGCGGATGATGCTCATTTCCAGGAATGCTATTGAAAACGAGTCGAACATTAGGAAACACTAGAACAGAAAGAAGGCCACTGTGACCCAGTGATAAGATCACCATTTTAGTCAAAAGGTTGATTCTTAACTCTGGGACGGCCGCCACGCGGGGACGGATCGAGAAAATGCACGTCAAAAAGGGCTGTAAACGCGCCTGCGACCGGAGCCGTGTTTGATTTTTGATGATATAAAACTCCGTACCGAACCACGAGTTAAGAGCGCGAGACTTTTTTTTTCGCCACGACGGAGGCAAGTTGAAATTTATTATTCTCTATTTTCGTGGCACATAAAACTCCGCTCCCTGCGCCCCGGCTCTCTGCAGCGAAAACAGAATTGCATTAGTCTCATATTTGGTGATGAAACACATGGGACTTGAAATCCAACGCCATGTTATAAATTAAGTTATCCGCGGTGAGATTTCCGTTAGCTGCCAAGTGTAAATCCAGCCGTGTTCATGTTGCAGTGCGCGGAGAAACAAACGCAGACCAATTCATTTAGGTTGGGAGTGCTGTGTTGACACATTGTCTGTCTTAAATATAATCTGACAGCCCATTACAATGTGGCCGTGTTGCCGCAAATATCCTAGGTGTCAGCCTTACGTAAGGGCCGTATAAAACGAGCGGTAGGTGAAGGTGAGGAGTGGATGATAATAGGACATGGTGGCGACGACGGGAAGGAGAGGCGCTTCCCACTCACAAATGTGAAGCTATGTGGAAGACTTTCATTTAAGTTTAATTAGCACGGCTCCGCTCACACAACACGCTCTTTTTACCTACACAAGTGATGACCTTCATTATCTTCAAAGCTGTAATTAAGCAACTTAAAAGCGCCATTAATCTGATCCTAGTTGCCCCAGTCAGATTGTCGCCCTGATTGATAACGCACCGGCTCTCCTCTCAAAGAGCAGGAACATAATACGGCATACGTTTCGGGGGTATTTTTAGTTGACATCCCCGATATCGCTCTCTGTCACACGTCTCCAAATATATGCCTCCGTGTTTTGTTTTTTTTTTGCTGCTTGCTTGCTTTGCAGAATTTGCGGCGGAGCCAGGGTGAATATTTAAAATAGCCTCTGCCCGGTTGCTCTTTCCACAGTCGGCCAGGGTTTTATTTTGGCAAGTTATTTGCTTGTTGTAGCTTTGAATAAAGATCAGCAGCCCTGCTGGNTGACCTCTAGGCCCTTCTGGGTTCGGCAGCAGAGGGATGAGCCTTTTTTGGTTAGCCCCGTAACCCAGGCAGAGTCTCATCCGGTTCCGCTTGCAGCGAGAGGTTAATCGACTCACTACAGAGAGCCGAGATAAGTGCCTGGTGGAGAAGTGTAGCGTGGGTAGCTGTACTTAAATAACCAGTGACCTAGGTGGATTATAAATTAGCTATGTGCTAAATAACGGGTTTTGTAAACACAGGGCAGGTTGGAAAATTATTCACATCTAACCGCTTATAAATCACAGCCTCCAACGTCTTAAAAAAAAAAACAGCCTTTTCCTTTTGCCAGTGTCTGTATCATGGACTCAACTCTGTATTTCTTTACTATTACCGTGAAGCTAAGAAGCCACATACGTGTGCAAGATGGAGAACGCCGTCCGCTGCATTGAGGAGGATGCCGGAGTCAAAGCAACATGCGGTCTTTGTAACACAATCGCTGAAAACCGTGACTGATCTCGCAGTAAGAAAAGGGAAATGACAGCAAACTTCCGGCTTACGGGCCGCGCTGAGCTGCAGATATGCGATTTCAGCAGGCTGAGGTGCGCTGCCCCGTCTTCACCTCTCCGTCAAAGCCCAATCTCGAGCAAAGGGCTATGAATCATGATGCAAAATACATCTAATTAGACCTTTTGTTGCAGTTTCAGAATGTAAAAATGTTTCTATTACTCGAGCACGCCGGAGTGAAACTGACCATGACTTCCAAATGCAACAGTACAAGAGCGTTACGCACATCTATTACGCACAAGAGCTCTGCGGCTCAAATGTGTGCATGGTTTACCTATTCTAAATGCCCAGATCACGGCTTTAAAGGGAAGACTAAACCCCAAGATTTTCCACCAAGCACTGGAGGGACCCACACGGTGTCACAAACGCTTCCCATTCCAAAAGCTGGCCTCATGACAAAACCACGATAATACACCAAGGGCAGAGAATAATGCCAAAGAAAGAAAAGTACACTCCATTCCAGACAGTTAAGTGCGATAATTATCCATCTGGGATTAAGAAAAAAAAAAATCTTTTGCAGTCATGCGGTACCAGTCAAACGTCTGGAGACACGTAATAAAATTAGTAAATGAAAAAAGAATTATTACTGCGCAGTGCAGAACAGCGCCACAGAAATAAAAAGCCAGACAATCCCACGTACAGGGGACGCATTCATGTATTAGAGCTTGAATCTTGGAAGCCCCGGTTCCCCACCCCGAATTTCCCAACAATTTTCAAAAACGCCCTTATCATCTGCGCTCATCTCAGCTCAGAGCGCGAGCCCGCGTGACCTCGGCGGAAGATGAAACATGTCCGTGACCGACGGAACTTGCGGAGTAATTGCGAGTATTGGGGGCGAATCAGATGCAGACGCAGATGGAGAAGATGAACAGCCGCAATTAGTTTCATTGCGGCGCACCCAGAAAATAACGTCCCTTCCGCGCGCCGTGCGCTTTCGACTCGCGTTTAATTTAAGCCGGTCAAAATCAGACGAGAGGGGTACACGAAGGAAAGCTATTCTTTTATTTACAGATTTATCCCGCGCAATTATATGAAATCACAGCACTCTGTTCCCCTAAGTAATTGAATAGATATCCTTTGACCCCCAGCTTTTTGGTTTACTTTTTTTATTTGCTTTGCCAAAATACGTGCGGTTTTCGCTTAGTTTGAAGTGGTTAACTTTTATTCATTCATGAAATGGAATGAGGCAGGGAGTTGATGACCCCCGGATAAAAAATAATAAAAAAAACGAAAAAAACAAAACAAAACATGAGGGGCCTTGGCTTATTACAAAGCATCCTCTGCTGTTGGAAAGATATGAACAATCCGAATAATGAAGCCGAGATATTTGTGGAGCATCTCGGAGCACATGGCTTATGATAATTGCTTTGCACAGACAGAAGTAGCGGGGTGGTTAATGCTAAATTGGCTTTAGAGATCTAGATGAAAGATACCCTTCGTGGATAACGCTTGTTTTTCCACGTACGCTTCAGATCATATGGATGTCATACCACTGAACACGCGTGTATTGTTTTCCCTTTTGAATGGCCTGAATGAAACCACCTCTTTATTTTAAAATGATTTATATACAAATCCACAGTTTTTATTGCCATTTGCAACTGAATTAATGAATTTTCTGTTGATTTTGACATGATTAACGGATCAAATGTTACAACAATGACCCACGTATTAGCAGCAGAGCCTGTAACAGGTTTATAGTGCATGCGCAATTTTAAGTAAGAAGGCTAAAAGACGTACAGTGCGTCTGTGATAAGACTAAGAACGATGGAGAATAATCCATCCAGCACTGGAAACAGTTGTAACGGGTCACTTTTCTTTGCACCGCTCTGTTTTATACAGTATCTGAGTTGGGTAGCAGCTTGGCAATATTAAGGCTTGTACTGCTTGTAAGAATTTCAGGGCATATTAATTATGGAATATAAGTCTTAATTTAGACTGGTAAGTTTTTCTAGCACACAGCCAATTTAAATTCACAACCGAGCAGGAGCGGGTGACGCAACGTGCTCGCCGGTATTGCAGCACGGCTACAGCACATAACGTTCACGGCTCCAGCGGTTAAGCATGGATCGGCAGATGAGGCGTCTGGAGAATTTTTTTTGTTTGTTTTTTCAGCCAAAGCGGCTTAAATTCTAGACAAACCAAACACTAAACACAAGTCGCGGTCACGGCAGCCGGACACAAGATCTTCTGATTTCCCACGCTGGAAATTTGTCGGGACGCCGCTCGTGCGCTTGGAGCGGCGGGTCGGCGGAACATGAATCGATAGCGTAATCCAAGGTTTGGTATATTTTTGTGCCGCTCTATTAATTCAGCCCTGCGCCGAAATGTGCAACAAGCCAACCCCGTGCTTTAAAGCTATTGAGATATTTCAACCACACGCGGGCCCGCTGGAGTAGGAAAGCAAAAGTTCACCAAGCCATTAGGATTCATCATCTGGGAGCTGGGGATGTCTGTTGCAAATGTTGCGCTGCAGAGAAATTTGTCAGAAGCGGTTGGGATACTTCACAAGATAAGTGAAAATAAAGTGGAGGAGTTTATTTACGTCTGTTTTATTATCATCAGTCATGACCGACTCTGACCTTATGTACATTGTGTTCACAGTGTTCTCAGGGTTTTAAATACCATCAGATGGTGTATGGCATTTTGTTATGCATACTAATTCCGCATGTACTACAATAGAGAATACAGGCTCCAGTCATGTGTGCAGTGGGTACTGGCATGCAGTATGGCAGTGCATGGTCTCCAGCCAATTTCTCACCCGTTACCCAACACCTTGTTTCCAGTAGAGGCATTCTTCTTCCACAATCTTTTGGTTCTCACTTCTAGTCAAACAATAATAATTTAAAAACCATTTGTACTACTGCAGCATTTATATGCACACGTAATTGCTTTAATATCTATTTAGATGATACATTCAGGTGGCCCCCCCGAGCTACCCACTCGTTCTGGAAACGGGCACTTCAGAAACGGAGACGGGGTGCGCTTGTGCATCTTCCACCCAGGGATGTTTTTAAGCAGCTCCTCTCATCTCCCGCCTGACCAGGACAGCAGGTAACATGACGACATGAAGATTACTGTCTGCGCAACAGAGAAATGAGGTGGGAGAGGATGAAAGCGGGAGTAGCTTTGGGAGTTTAAGGTGACAGCCGGAGTGTTCAACAACATGGAAACATCCCTTAAGCCATTTCCACCGCCTAAACTATTTTTTAAATCTGAGAGTGAACTAGAAATGCATCGATTTATCTATTTGCAAGTAAATATACGGTTATTTAACCATGATATAATGCAGTAGTAGTAATGAAGTAGTTACACAAGTCACGTATAAGCTTGAAAAAAATAATAAAGGAGTTAATTTTTGTTAATATTGTCAGTTTTTTATGCGATAAAGATTTGACTTTTTTTTTTTTTTGACATTTTTCCATTACTTTTGTTTTATTAAAAGATGACAGCTGACATGGTGGAACATTACACATGTAAATAACAAAGTCAAAGCAAAAACAACCAGACATGTACGACCACTTAAAATAAAATGAATGCAATCTATTTTTATAATAAGAGCCTTTATTTGTTCAAGCGTTTCAAACTGTCTGAACCACAGGCCAGTAATAACTAAAAGGGTCTTCACAATCCAAATAATGAAAACCAAAACATCGTTTCAAGGAAAATGACGGCATCAATTATGTGCTAGTGAATTCGCAAAAATGTGATGTTGACGTACAATTATTAAAAGCTCTATAAAGTCCGCAGAGGGCAGAATTAAGACTGGCGCGTGTGGGTTCGCATTCAATCTTCCCTTTTCAACCCGAAAATCAATACTGGTTTTATTCCATTACTTTCGTTAAGTGGTTGTTTTCATTTTAGACTGTTTCCCCCCTTTAAACTAACACAGTTGTTATTTTATTCATTTATTTAGGCTAAGGTTTGACTATATATGTTTAAAAGTCAGAAAATATATATTTTTTTCCTGCAGTTGTTATTAGTGACCACATCAGAAGGTAATGATGAGTTACGCTGACATCAGACGCAAGATACGAAAACAAAACTTTTGCATTTTGTTCTGTTGTGTGATTTGGAGGGTTTTGCGCTTATCATTTCATTACATGGGTCTATCTGTAGATTTTTATTTTTATTTTTCTGGGAATCCTTGTCATTTTATCCGGATTTGACCGCTGTAATTGAGTGTTCGATTCTGGCGTTTGCACAAGTGAACCGGTACAGCCTGGAACTTGAGTGCAGCCTTTCGTGCGACTTACACATGTACAGACTGGCATTTACAAAACAACTAGGGGAAGTGATCATATTTTTATTTACCTTTAGCATTTTTCTAAACTAAACTTTTATAAGACAAGAACCTGTGAGTGGGGAACTGAATCCGTTTTATTAGCTATGTTATCACTTAGGGTGACACGGTGGCGTGGCGGTTAGCACTGATGCCTCACAGGAAGAAGATACCGGGTTCACCCGATAACAGCTGGGNCCCCCCCCCGCGACCCTTCACAGGACAAGCGGTTCCAGAGGATGAATGAATGAATGAATGTTATCATTTAATGCTGGGCGAGGGGGACTGTTTGCCTTACACTAAAAGGGAACGTGCCACAACGTACGTGCCGTCATGTCATTCATTTAAATTCAGTTTTATTGATATGGCGTCAACAATACAAATCGTCTCAAACCACTTCGTAGAACCCAGTCTAAAACGCCCGGAGTGAGCAATAAAAAGGAATGTGGCGGTGGCAAGAAAAAAACTCCCTTTTAACAGGAAGAAATCTTAATCGGTGGAAGGATGAGGGTAGAGACAGAAAGAGATAGGAGAGCAGAGGAGAGCAGCAGGAGGGACGAGATGAACATACATTGCGCGACTAACAGCGCGCATGTAGAATCTAATCATGATACAAGCCAGAGTACCAGATACACGAGAGATTGAAAATGAGCCTAGGGCCATAAAACTGACAATAGTAGTTCTATTACAGGTGT
>JASGAT010359527.1:10199-33564 GCA_030220025.1 Chelon auratus | reverse complement strand
ACGTGAATGCTATTGCCTTCCTCTGAGAGGCTGTTAGTTGAGTTTCCCTCGGTGCCACACCAAAGATGGCTGTCAGAGGCATTGGTTCCATCTCTTTATTATAACTACTTGTTTATTTTTAGACACCTGCTCGGTCTGCTTTTCAAAATCTCATGTTTACACAGCTGCTGCATCAGATTACACTTCATTCACTGATGTGTTGAGTCTTAAATTCAGAGATTTTATCAGTTTTGGTGAAATGATGATTTCCTCTGAGGCTGCGTGTCACGATAAAATGATCAGTTTTATTCATATGGTTGTGCTTCCCCCTACGGACGACTTATGTTACTGCACGAGACACACTTTTTGGTCCGTTAATTGTGCACCGGCTCAGACATGCATGCCACGGCTGACTTGCCTTTGATTACTCTGTGTCGGCTTGCGAGTCCAGACTCCTGCCGTCTGAAATGCTTTTGGATCCGAGGCTCCGCCGCTATCTCACAGCCAGGATGCCCCGCAGGAAAAGTAAAAACATTGTTTATTCTTAAGAGAAGAATCCTATTAGCAGATATAAAGCGTGGCTAGACTGAACAGTAGCCTCTGGCAAAATATAATTAGGACAGAGTTTACAGAGGTTACAGTATCATATCTGCGTCCTCTTTATTAGCAGCTTTGTCAGATTTATTTCTTTTGTTTTTTATTTTTTACCCTCTGGTGAAGGATTGACTTTGTGTCCATGTCCACATCTTTGAATTGTCTGTGTCTGCACACACACACACACACACATATCCCAGATGGAGACTGCCACGGATTAGTGAAGATTTTCCTTCATTTAATAAACAATTGAGTGACACAGTTCTGAGGATAAACCTGCTCAAAGAAGCACAAGAATAGTCTGGAGTTAGGAGGCTACAGGGCATTATCCTACTTCATCACCAAATATCAGTGTATCATTCAGAATTACTGTCTGCACGCGTCGCAGCAGGCTCCCAGCAGCTGCCGTTCATTCACATCAAGAAGCAGCAGAGTCTCATCCACCTACTGGAAAAATAAATAAATAAATAAAAAACCCTAATCCTTTCTGATTGTGTCTCTTGTATACGACATATATTAATCATCATATAACATCGGACAAGGCGAGATGCCCCAGACATTTATCTGTGCTGTAATGTCGACCAGGCCAGACCTTTTTCCCAGGATTGTTACGTAATTGTCATAACACGCCGCCTCATTGGTTGGCAGCAGAGACAATGGCTGGTGGAGATGAAATCTGCGCTGTAACAGGATTTATGAGGCAAAAAACTATGTTTTAAATCTTAAAATAGATTTTTTTTTTCTCTCTCTCTCTGCACCCTGGACTCCTGTACATCCTCAATCAACCACAAGTTGATATGTGTGGGAGCGGTGATGATAAATATATTAATCTCATGCAGCGTGCATGCTCAGTAGACGGCTTTACTACTCTTTACCTAGTAAAGCCGTCGAGATAGACAACGAGACGAGATAGATAGGAAGGCGCGCTTTAGGATTAGATGGAGGAGGATTTCTACGTTTTACATCTTGGCAGTACACATCAGACGGCCTGACATCCTTTCATGTGTTGAGGAAAAAGCACCGTCACAGAGTTCAACATTGCCACTGGCAACGTTGGACAAACTGTGATGGCTTTGGTCACTTTCATGTGTTACAGTCACCAGGTGCAAACTTTAACATCTGCAATACATATTTGATTAAATGCTAGAAGATAATGACAGTTCTGTTTTCATTTCTTCTTTCTTTTAAGCACAATAACACTCAAAATTAACCTTGTTGACGAAGTAAACTAAAACACTAACTGAAATTAAATTCTCACCGTCAAAGAAAGTGTTTCTTTTCTGCTTTGCTCTTGTTTTCCTTAGAGCGTCGACATTAAACCCAAGTTGTGGAGCCAGATTAATAATTTGCGCAACCTTCACGTCATCTTAAAATGATTTCTTGGTGAATTGCATGAGTTGACCTTGAAGTTGTCTGTTTTTAAAATCATACATATATATATAATGTAATCTGCAACTATAATATAATCTACGTAAAACTTATTTGCTCATTCATAAATTAGACGTGTGTTCTCCATTGTACGTGAAATCTGGATTTACAAACAAGGACAGGAGGTTTCTTGAAAGACAGCGAAGTTGTGGTCTTTGTTAAAATGTACCATATAAACTTACCATTACACACCAAGACATTCAAAATTCAACTAATGAAAAGCATCTAAGCAGATCTGAAATCAGTGAAATCCTTAAAGATTTCTATGCTGTGAAATAAAGCTTTCTAAAATCTCAAAAGTTTCTGGTTCAGATTATTTTGTGCTCATATATATATATAAAAGACATTTTATATTGTCTTCATTTGTTCATTTTGCCCAATTTTGTTGAACAGAAGATAAATTCGACTGTCAAGATGCAACGTTTTATTAGACTTGGTTGTTAAATGCTCTTATGTGCTTCTCTTTTACCGCCGTGCCTAATTTTCAAACTCTTTAATACGTGAAATCCACATATTATCCAGAGAGAGAGATTGCGTGACAGAAATGATTAAAAGTGAAGCGGAGTGATCTGCTAATTGTAAATTGGAGAATATGAAAGCTGCTGGGATGGGGGTCGCGGCGCTGAGAGAAGTGACCATGTGTTACATCATATCCATGACCAGCTGAGCTCTTTCGCTCACGTGAGGTGAGAGGATTGAGCCTGGGATTGTTTAGGGATTAGTCAGCAGGATTTACCAGACTCGGAGGTTGAGAAATTAAGGGACAGGAGCGCCGCAGTGGTCGGGTCACATTGTCACAGGATCAATAAGGCGGCACTGAATCACCGCAGCACAACTACACGAGGAGAAATAAGTTCCTTCATCTTTATCTTCTTCATTCTGCCTCTTCCATAAACGCTCTAACGCTCTTTCTCACATCCACATGCACATTTTCCTCCTCCTCGTCTGCACCCCCCTCCAACCCAGCCCCCAACACCACCACCACCACCCATTGCCTAATTCTACTGCCCTGCAAAAGGAGGAAGGCGTGCCCGGCTGAACAGATGTGGAGATCTCAGCTGGCCGCCTGTGGATCACATCACTCTATTTCTCTCTCTCTCTCTCTCACTCTCTCTCTCTCTCTCTCTCTCTCCACCTACCTATATTTCCCATCTTTCCAGTTCAGCACACGAGGGACACTTTTCACCATCTGCAGTTACAGGATTTAGTGGCAGCTGTAGCTCTTATTTTATTATTACTATTATTATTTTATTCTTTTAACCAAGCTTCAAACTGGAGACACAGACGGACATCGGCTGCTGGGATCAGTTGATCCAGCTTCAGCTGTCCAGTTCGGGTGACTGGGCACCCTGTGAGTTAGACTTCCTCCTCTGATTTTTATTTTTATTCCTCTTCCATCTTTTGCTTTTCTTTTCTTTTTTTTCGCTTTATTTGTTATGGTGGTTTTCTGTCACAGCTTTCTTCTGCTTGTTTTCTGGTGGGAGAACACATCGAAGTTTGTATTTCTTTAATTTAAACTCATAGTTTGGGTCTAAAATGTCTTTAGTGATAAGTGAGAAGGATGAGAGAGAAAGAGAGAGGTCAGGATGCATCAGCTGCTTCGTGTTTTCTTGACTTTTGAGGGAACGCCTCTTGATTGATGATGTTTCAGATCATCATTTTTGGTTTGCTAAAGTCATAGAGCTTAGATTTTTTATTTTTTTGCTTGGATGCACTATGAAAGTTTGCTCCAGTTTCCTTCCGTTTTTTTTCCTTTTCTTCTGTACGAGGTGTATGACGTGATATGTTTGACTTGCTCTAGAGTTTACAGAAGTCAAAAGGACGCACACACATTTGTCAGGAGGCTAAAGAGACGTTAGTGAGGCTGTTGCGAACAGATGAGGGTTATAAAACCCAGATTGACCACAAAATTCAGGAATCGTTGTTTGTTCTCATTTTGACTCCACACAACTCTCCCACATTTCTAGTATTTCTTAGCCCAGTCTTAGCCTTGTGCCATCTTTTTTTCCCAATTCCAGCAATGAAGGATGTACATAACACACATTTACGAAATGCAAAAGAAGCAGAAACAAAAAAAACTTTACCTAATAGAAGATTTTTCAAGATGTTATCGCCAGATATTCATTTGTTTGTTTTCAGTTTCATAAATGTGAGGATTTGCTGCCTTTTCCTACTTAATATAATTGTTTCGAACAGTTGGTCTGACAAAACATGACGCTTCAAGATGTCACATTTGGTTTCGGTAAATATGCCTTTTCTTTTCCTCTGTGGTCTGACCCTTTAACTGGGAAAATAGTTTTAGTTGAAGCCCTGACAAAAAAAAAAACAAACTACTAAATGTTGATATTAAAAACCACACGTCCTTCTTTGTTGTCGCTGTCGTTCAAGGTGACACCCAGAAGGTGGAGTTCCCCAGAAAAGAGATGGAGGTGGTGAAGGGGCAGATGGTGGTGTTGCAAGCCTGGTACACCCCCACGACGGACATATCCAAAAACACCGTCATTTGGCACTTCACGGGGAACGAGTCGAAGCAGGTGAGGAAGCCGTTGACCGTCCTCTGACCCCTTGTGGAGACCAGAGAGCTTCTCTAAAGGGATTACAGTGAAGTTCAGTGTGTGGCTGATCATCTGGCTGCTCTAGCAGAAGCATCACGCACCATCGTTTGAATATATAAAGCACCAGGCCGTCTTCTCTTCTTCTAAGAGCATGTCTAGTGTTGCATGACACTGTTACATCGTGACAAACTCCTCTAATGATCTTTAAGGTGAAACATGATCTGTAGAGATTAGGATTAATGCTAACGCCACTGCTGTCATCTAATTTGTCACAGCGGGAATGGAGGAAGGACATCGGTAACGGAAAGACGCCACTAATGATGATTCTACTTCCTATATGTTGCATGCATATACAGCACGCTTCATGATTAATATAATCTAAACCGTTTCAGTGTCCGACCCAGGCGAGCTTATCTCAAACAGAAAATCATCCTAAAATTCAACATCCACCATCTGTACATGTCAGGATTATCTTTATGAAGGACTGTTCTTAATCTGCACATCTTAATATGGCTGCAGCCAATAAATTAAAACTATATCTTTTAATTTATAAACCAGTGTTTTTTGTTTTTTCCCCATGGCAGGTGATAAACTTCAGCTCAGGCGAGGTGGGGCACGGCCAGAACGAGTTCACCAAAAGAGTGGGCTTCAGCGCGACCATGCCCTCGGCCAACCTCTCCATCTACATCAACAACACCCAGGAATCTGACTCGGGTCTCTACTTCTGCAGCGTTATCGTGCCCAAAGCTCCCGGCCTTTCCGGAGAGATGCGCCTTCATGTCAAAGGTAATGGTCCGCAGCATCAGAGGGATTTCAAAGGTTAGATTTAATATCAGGACCGTCTGCAGTGCGGCTCGCGCATTTCAATTGAAGATTTTTGGGGCAAAGTAGAAGCAGCAGAAGCAGCCTGTTAAATAATCAGATATTTATACGAGAAAGCGGCGTCCAAATATAACTGCTGTTATAAGGGATTCCTTGGGCTCTGAGGTCACTATGTCATCCTCAAGCAGCAGATGGAAACAGAAGAACATCTACTTATTCTCATGCAGTACGGCCACTACGGCAGATTAAATCTAACATATGTACAAGTTCAATAAGGGGTCAGTGATCCTTCGTTCTCATCTTAGCATGTGTTAACTTGATGACACTGTCTGCTCTGGGCCCAGTCCCTCCTTCTCCACCAGTGTGCACCATGACGGGGGACCCGGTGGTGAAGGGCAACGTGACTCTGAGCTGTAAGTCCAGTCATGGAAAACCAGCCCCGCAGTACAAATGGACCAAGGCTGCACCCATGTCCGAGGTCTTCTTCTCCCCGATGCAGAGTGAGTACTTGCATGTACAGCCATGACGCGCCAAGATGACGGTGCTTTGCCCTCAATAAGCGTCCACGGCCCTGGTTTTTAAGTTTAAAGTCACGCAGATGGATCTTCTCATTTTAAATCTTCATCTCTTTCACATCAACATGATCATCTAGAGTTAATAAACTGTGGACTAACCGTTATTCCTCCCAGTGAATAATAGCTCTTAACCCTTTTGAATGACAAATACAGACTACTGCTACCAGCTGATACAAAGAGTTATTTCCTTTCATGCAAGCGCAGAATGTATGTGGCAGCTGGTAGTTGGTTGCAGTCTTGTTGGGTGTGTTTAAACTTTTTGGTCCAGACTCTGATGTCGGTTCGGTGTGTCTGTACCTTTTCAGATGAGCTAAAGAGCAATGCAGGTAGTTTTTTTATGGCTTACTTTTGCCCTTTGTTTTGCCTCTCAGGCTGTACACATGTTCCCTTGTTGGGGCTGTATGCAGCCTGACAGGAAGACTAAAGACTTTTTTTTTTTTTTTTTTTTTAGCTAAAGAGGTTTGTTCCTTAATCCCACTGAAAATCACAAACCAAAGAATATTAGTCCGTTGGCTGCTTTTGCACCTGAGGAACGCACCGAAATACCAAAACAAGAGGTGTGAGAAGCTTAAAGGTCAATTTGTGGAACAAGCTTATATTTTGACTCGTCTTTAGTAGTATTAATACGCTTTATGTTTCCAAAGATCAGCCAAATATCCGACTTTCCTTGAATGGTCCCCAAGGCTTTGGCTGAGGTTTTTATGAAATTGCACTCACAACAGCAGAGCGCCCTGCAGGATAAGGCGGTTTGAATAATTCTGATTGCGGCTGTAGATCTTCCAAATGTACGTCAGACTCGATCTTGCCATAACATGCGGCGTGAAATCCTCTTTACAGACAGAGACAACACACAGCAGCGGCGTCCTCTCGAAGCGCCGCCCGTGCAAGAGGGAGAGAGAGGGAAAAAAAAAAATCATTTCTTGCATTATTTTTCAAATAGTTGTTTTCAAAGAGAAAACACCATCTGTTTCTGAGCAACAGGACTTAGGCTGATTGATTGAGTATTGACTTAACTGCTTTGATCTCTAGCCCTCATCTCTTTATAGCAGAAAAGTCCTCAGACTCGTAAAATGAAAACTACTCCCTCTGATTGTGCGCTGACCCAGGGTTTGGTTGTGCCGTGCGCACGCTCCCTACGTCGCATGTGTACGTTCACCCTCTCACATGCCGTCGACTTCAAACGCTGCACTCATCTTTTTATCTGCACTGATGTATGATAACTGGATGACACTTGAACTTAAATCTGCCGTCGCTGCTTATCTCTTCCAGCAATCTCTCTCACTCTCTGTCTTCTCCCCCTGCTGATCCTCTCGTGGCACTCCTCATTTCCTGTTGACCTTGGTGCCTGATCTAACAAGCCCCATGTCATTACTTGATCAACCCCCCTAAGAGGCATAAGTTGGATTTGGGATTGAAAGTGCACCGCTTTCCTCTCTTCCACCCCCCTCCTCATCAGTTTGTAACACTCCTTCGCCACCTCTCATTCATGCTCACTGTCTCTGCCGTCTTTCCTTCTGCAAAAAAAACAAATCCAGAATGGAGAACCTGCCCCCAGCCCATGCTTGTCCTTGGGTTCATGGGTAAGGGGTTTACACTCATACATTTTTCACCTATTTCCCCCCAGATCCATCTCACCTTTACCTGCTAACCTTCACATCCTGAGGAGTTGCATTTTCTGGATTAAAGATGGCGCTCCATGAGCTGTAGAAAAGCTTTAAAGGAGAAATAAAAATCAACCCAGTAACACTATTACCTACAAAAGAGCAACATTATCTCACATTTATTCATTTCCATACTTGCATATATTGATATTTCACGATAAAGGGTTGAATTTGTCCTTTAAATCTTTATAGTGCTGTTTTAGATTTTGCTGCCTTATTGCATTCATTCATTTTTTGTCACGTGTGCTAAAAATATTAACTTTAAAGAAATAGTTTTTATATTTTTGGAAACCCAGCAGACGATTAGCTTAGCCCGTTAGCAAAGGAAACAGCTAGCTGAGCAGCTAAGTCTCACTCACATGGTAAATCTAAAAATAAATAAATAAATAAAGCAAAGTTTTCATTAGCAAGCTAACTAGCTATCTAACTAATGCTGCTTATGTAGTTGTGGGTTTGTTAGCGTAGGACAAAGCTAGGCTATCATTAGCAGTTTGAGCTCACCAACTTGCTAATTTAAATTCATAAAGACAGTCATGAAACCATGTGCGCACTTTGGTTTTTGCGGGTTCAAACAATTATATTTTGATTAGTGAGATGAGTTCAGCTTTAATACTTGAATAAAGCTAGTTAGTATTGTGGTGCTAAGCTAATTAGTTCCTAGCTGTATGCTAACATGTGAGTTTCAACCATCATTTCAGTTCATTTTGCTTTTTAAACTATTTTTATTTCAAAACAGACTTTAAAATCAGTGTAAACTGAATATCTTGGTGTTTTTAGGTTTTTATTTACTGACCTTTTTGAAGACGGTGTAAAAATTAGAGCATTGTTTAAATGAAGACAAATAAATGAGTGAATGAAAAGGCAGCTGTGTCCCGTACAGTCCGGTTTTAGTTTCTTAAATTCCTCTAGAATGCAGATTTAAATAGAAATCCAGTTGTTAAATCCTCGTCCTTTAGCCTTGTAAGACTGAATTCATGTTAGTATAGTCAATCATTTCTAATTCCTATTTGTTAAATAATGTGCCTTATTGACATGTGAACTATATGTGTGTGGTTTTTGTCATTAATTATGAAAACTAATCCTGCGCAGGAGATCCCCTCCTGTGTCATGCGAGGTAGACGAGGATCCCATGAGCTGCATATAGAAAATCTGCTGATTTACATTAATCACATGTCATGCATCAAGGCTTTGACAAATGCTGCTCATTGACCTTGCGGTGGCGGCAGCATGATATGAGTAATGCCTCCATCTCGATGTGAAGCAGCACCTACTGTAACGTCAGATCCCCTGCAGCTCTGCCGCCTCTGGGACCTGATCGGGTTTGAACTCGCTCCAGGCTCAGAGTCAGCTGACATGCTGCTAATCTGCCACAGTTGGGTTTGCTTCTTCACAGCTGGTTTTCTATCCTGGGGATTAAATAATCAGAGGGGGACAGGTGCATATCACACTCATCCGCAACTGTTTTATTTTGCACTTGCTTTTATTTTGATCCCCCGGCCAACAGGGGCAGGTGATACCAACATGTCAACAGACGTTTTGTTAAATTACCAAAGTTACACAATTGTGTTCACGTACCTACATTAGCCTGAGCCGGTGGTGCAGCAGCAGATGGTGCAGACAAAACTCAAAGCTCCACTAAGTTCTGGGATGAAGGCAGCTGTTTGGACACAATGATTGTTAAGGATTTTCTGGTCTCTCGCATTATGTTTCTGGCGGGCATAATGTGAACCTTGACATTTCATCTGGGATGATTTGGATGAGTCCCTGGGTTGCATTACTTTCCTCTCTTCGGGGATTGACTCCGACATTCACAAAAACAAGACGCCCGCCTGTTCTGTCCGATCCCACAGAAAACGCTGCGGGCATTTTCTTAGCGTTGTCGCGAAAGCAGCGACACTTGAGACGAAGACGTGCTGAATGTGTGACGCTCAAGATTGGATTTCAGAGGATTTGTGGTGATAAGTCCCTCATAATGTTTGTTTATTTTACAGTAGCCTGTGTTTGCAACACAACATTTTAAAGCCAGATGTGCTAAGAGGAGGAGCAGATTGTGAGGCAGATGCACACACACACACACACTTGTTGACTCGTGTCATGACCTTGGTGTGAGAAAACAACAATTGCTGACTAACATCATTATATGGCAACACTGCAGAATCATGAGCAGCGGCACCAATATATACAGTAGGCATTGGAAATGAGCCAGTGATGGATTATGTTCTGGATTAGGAGTACGAATCGGCAACTAATGGTTTAACACTGTAAGATACACCAACTAGCCACAACATTAAAACCACCAACTGGAGTAGTGAATAACAGTGATTCAATCTTGTTTAGATTTAACGTTCTTCTGGGAAGCCTGGTTCCTGGCATCTGTGTGGCTGCTATTTTGATACTAACCATGATCTGAAAACTCCCATGGCAACAGAAAGACTGTGTTTGTTGCATCCCGGCGCCATATGCTCCCCAGATAAGCGATGCACACGTCATTCATGTTTCTGTTTTCAGCGGTGGACAGATGTCACCATGAGCAGCGTGACTGATCTGCAGCTACGCGGCCTCATACCAAAACAGCTGAGTTGTGCCGTGTGTTGTGACACCTCTCTATCAGAACCACCATTAACTCTGGTGCATCGGTGAGCCTTTGGTCGCACATGACCCTGTGGCCGATTCACTACTTTTCCTTCCTTGGATCACTTTTGGTCCTGACCACTGCCTCAGATGTTTTGGAGATGCTGGTCACCTGGTCACTCACATTCTTCCCCTTTGAAGACAAAACCTTCACGTGCTGCCTAATAAATCCCACACACTGACGATAACTTTGATCAGTCATAATGTTACGGCTGATCGTTATAGAAATCACAGCTACTGCAGCAGGTATTTTAAAGAAAAAGCAAATAAAACCTTCGCCCTCCAGCTCTGAGGTTAAGTTGTAATGATATTGCAGCGTTACAGTAGGTTTGTGTTTGTTCCCCAGCGTGTATTTTTGTGCGTGTTGTTGTAGACTTGTTTCGCTCGCTTGGACGTCATGAATAAATGATGGTGAAGTGTGAGTAACGCTGTGGTTGTCTTGCAGATGAGAGACACGGCACCCTCAAGCTGAGCAACCTCACTAAAAGCATGTCAGGGAAGTACATCTGCCGAGCCAGCAACACCGCCGGCTCTGACAGCTGCTCCATTAACCTGGAGGTTATCACCTGTAAGCACAGGAATTTCTATCCGACATGGTGTTTTTTATACGACCACACGTATGTGGCACTCATTGAGTGTAAATACTGTCTGTGTCTGCGTTTCCCAGCTTCCAACACAGGCATGATTGCAGCAGCTACTCTGGGGTCGGTAGTGGGACTGGTGGCCATGGTCCTCTTCCTCATATTCATACTGAGACGGAAACGGGACACTGAGGAGGAGATAGCCAACGAGATCAAGTGAGTTTCACTTAATGGCCACTTAATTAGGAACATGTAATGCAATCCTACATTTGCAAAGTGCGTAATGCTACGTTTACTCATGTTAGACGCTGAATGTTAGAAACACCTGAGAATATAAAATCCAGCGCTCCGACTAAGAAAACTGAACATTGTAGGTGCTGTAATGCTGGATTTCATTATACGTATATATACTTGATAACTATATTTTGAGTACTCTATGTCTCAGTTTAATTTTTATAAATTAAAATCCATTCTCTCATGTGTGATTTTACTTCTGAAAAAATAATTCTTTCCTTATATTCAAAGTATTGTAACCACAGTTACTGTTACACGTTTGTATAATTGATATTTTGCTCACGGTGCAAAAGACAGACTTCAACATCAAGTACAAGTGTTTTACTGCACTATATGAAACCTGGACGTGTTTTCTCATGGAAATTAAAGATCAAGAAATAAAAATATTCACATTTTATATTTCTATATATAGCTGAGCTTTTAAGGGGAACCACTGTTTTTTACAACCTGGACCTTATTTCTGGCATAAAATATGATCTTTTACTCACCCATATAACTTTGGTGTCATTTGGAGTCGTTCGGGAGATATTTAGATCCGCGTATATTCATATAGTGGGAGTGACTGGGGCACCGAAATGCAGCCTCTAAATAATGCATTATCTGCCGCGAAACTCGTTCATTTCAGCAATATTTTGTTATCGTACGCTAGTGCTATTCCCTGTTGAGTCCGGAGTTACCCGTTACCTTCAGGTAACTCCGGACTTTATGGTTCGTCCACAGCCTCAGAATCGGAAAAATATTCAGCCATGTTGAAAAAAAATTTGCAGTA
Organism: Chelon auratus; assembly: GCA_030220025.1. Classification (NCBI taxonomy): domain Eukaryota; kingdom Metazoa; phylum Chordata; class Actinopteri; order Mugiliformes; family Mugilidae; genus Chelon; species Chelon auratus. Next base: position 21,675 of record JASGAT010359527.1, on the reverse strand, counting down.
GCAAATTACAGGTAAACAGGTCAGAAGTTAGTGGATCAATCTACAGACCCCGGATGATGATAACAGCTAACTCCGGACTCAACTGGGAATAGCACTAGTGTACAATAACAGAATATTGGTGAAATGAACGAGTCTTGCGGCAGATAATGCGTTATTTAGAGGCTGCGTTTCGGTGCCCCAGTCACTCCCACTATATGAATATACGTGGATGTAAATATCTGACAAACGACTCCAAATGACACCAAAGTTATATGGTTGAGTAAACAACCGTATTTTATGCCAGAAATAAGGTCCAGGTTGTGAAAAACACAGTAGTTCCCCTTTAAGGGTTCTGATTATGCATAAACCATATTATCATGTAGTAAAATATAATCCATAGATTAAAAGAACCATAAATTTGTAAGTCCATCTTGTAAAACTTACTCCACCCTGTTCAAGAAAGACATCAAAATCCTTTATGAATTACAAGTCCAATGTTTTGCTTATAGTACTTTCATCCGAGGGACTTTTACTTGGAACTAAAAGGATTATTATGGTTTTGTATTTTTACACAAGTGCCAGTATGGATAATTCAAAAACTTAACAACGTGACGTATTTTAGTGCAAAATGCTAAAGCGTGGAAGTGTTCTGCATGAGTTGATGCATTTAAGGGATTAAATTCCTCTCCCATCTGCCACAGGGAGGACGCTCAGGCACCAAAGCGAGTGTCGTGGGCAAAGAGCAACACCAACTCCGACAACGTGTCCAAGAACGGCACACTGTCCTCAATAACTACCAGCCCTCGACCTCGAGACCCCCATCAGCCCAACTTCCACTACCCCTACTCCCCGACGTCGGCGTCAGACACGGGCTCAGTGATCAACGCCTACCAGTTGCGACCCGGAGAAGCCAACCCTTTACAGGGTCTCCCCGGCTACAACATCGGAGGCACGCCGACTCGTAAACACAAGCGGCCTCCAACTACCAACGGGGCCCCTCCGCAGCTTCTCAGGAGCCCCGTGGTCGCCATCCCCAAACGGACTGATGGGGCTCAGCCTCAGGTTCCACCTCCACTCACTGTGTCCCCACAAATCAGCTCCTCCACGCTGACGCGCATGGGAGCTGTCGCGGTCATGGTGCCTGCTCAGAGCCAAGCCGGCTCACTGGTGTAGCCAGCAGAAGCTCCTGTGACGGAAAATAAAAAAGACACACAGAGGGAGCGTGCCCTCAAGTGGAAAGAACTTTCTCCGTGAAGACTTGAAAAGTTGTAAGGGAGGAAAAACGTCTTGCACGTTGTTTGTGCTTGCGCAAAACTCCCTCTTGGGTTCGTTAACTGACTCTGTGCAGCGTTCCTCATTTTGTTTCTTTTTTATGCTGCGTTCAAGCTTACTAAAGAGGAATATATTTTTAATTACATGCTTTAGAAAGAGAACTTCATTATTATATCCAGCGGCGTTGTGGCTTCAGGCGGTGATCTGTCTGGATATAATAAACCATAATGAAGAGTTCAGTTTTACACAGTGTACAGTTAATATTTAGGCTACGTTTGTATATGAATAACTTAAATATAAACACGTTTTTATTTACTTTACCTGGCTGTGTAAGGATCACGTTTTCTCAGGCACCAGTTCAGAGCAAAAACCCACAATTCAGGTCAAGTGTTTCACTTTCTTTGACCCACGTTTCGTGTTCACTTAAGGGTTGTTAATTTACCCTGCTGTTGCAGTGTCAGTATGGTTTCAAGGTGTCTACTGAGAGTACTTTAATACTTTATGAGTATTTTGCCTGTTATGCTAGCTGGAATGTAACCAAAATAGTGAGTATAATAATGACGTTGATGGTTTCTGGTTGTTTCAGGGGTCTCAGTTGAGGAGATTTGTCAAGAAAAGCAATCCAGCAGATTAGAATTAATCTGCTCGTGGTTGGTTTGTTTTCTTGTGATGATGTTGAACTCTGGAAATAAGTGGTTTATTGGTGTTGAGAGGCTACAGGTAGCGTTTGTAATGGAGTTCTGAGTGTTCAATAAAGTGTACTGGAGTGTTTGACGTGAATTATAATTAATTTACTTCAAAAGTGTAAAGTGTGATTCAGGGTGACAAACAGACGGCGGATTCCTTTTAGGAAAGTTGAGATCATTTTATTTGGAGTGTGATGTTTGAAAAGCAGGTACACAACATAAAACACAAAAACAATGACGTAAACGTGACGTAAATACGTTCTGAAAGGACACTTTGAGGACAGAGATACTGCAGGTGATACAGAACGACCATGTTGGTCAAAATGATTGAGAAAAAAATCCAAACTTCTTTTGAGTTTGAGTGATTTTCTGAGTGAAACTGTTTTAACACAGCAGCCTTTTGTTCAAATAAAACTCTATATTCACACTAGCAGCTTCACAGGAGCCACGTTTTGTAGAAGAAAAATCACAACTTGAATATATATTTAAATTCTTTAACACTACTGGAGGTTTAGGCAGAGAAAATGTTTATTTCATTATGCTCAGTGCCATGACTTGATACCGCATTATTAATTCAGAATGATGAGACTTTTGGTAGAAGTTCATGAATAAAAAGTTTACCCAAGTTGTGCTTACGAGCTGAACACTAATGTTGGCATGCTGTTCTAACATGCTAGTGTTTAGCATCCTGTTTTAGCACTGATGTTAAATTATAAATGGAAATTCTGTCATTATTTATTTTAGTGTTGCAGGTGGTGCTACATGAACGTTCAGGGGATTTCAAGAATCAGCAATTGGACTCTATTGAAACAACTATTTTAATATTATACTAGAAAAAAAACTATATTTCTGACTGTGTTTCCCTAAATTTTCTAATGACTTTTTGCGCATTTTGTGCAAACCTGGCTTCAGAGGGAAATTCAGGACCAGTCATTCAGTAACAAACCAGACATGAAGACCGTAATAACGTGATCAGCTGGAGATCTGGAGGAACAGATTTATCACGACTCTGTCAGTAGATTTCGGGAAATGATCATCCTCATCACCTCGTTGGTTCCTTTTGTAGAAATTAAAAGAGGAAGAAAAAAAATCACACAAACAAAACAAAAACAAATCACATAAAGACCTGATGAAGAGCTCACCCTCCAGGATCTGATGGACTCTGATGTCCCGTACAAACTGCTGCACCGCGTAGTCTTTGAGGTAACCGTACCCGCCGTGCATCTGCAGAGCCTGGTTGCAGATCTGTCGATTACGGGATAACGATAAGGAACGATTTGACGGCTGCTTTGTGAAAATAAATACGGCTACTGTCGCTCAGCGTTAACTCACGTTAAAGCACTCATCGGTGACAAAGAGCTTGGCCATGGAGCAGAGGGAAACGGCTTCAGGTCGGTTCTCCTGCAACGCCTTCGCTGCTTCGCGCACCAGAAGACGGGACGTGACCAGCTTGGTGGCCATCTCTGCCAGTTTGAACTGAAGAAACTACCAACGCCACACAGAGAGACGCAAAATTCAAATCTAGTTCAGAAACGTCTTTGAAAATGAAAAGGAGAGAGGCTTACCTGGTTGTTGGAGAGCGTTTCTCCAAATTGCTTGCGTACCAACAGGTGATCCCTCGCGAGCTGCACGGAGGCATGTGCCGCACCGAGAGAACAGGAAGCTGATGGTAGAGAGGGTGTAAAGGAAACCTGATGAGTGACATCGTAGCAAGCAGAAGAGAAAGTCTCACCAGGATACTTTTTTCCATTTTGTTTTTCATTCTTTATCCAAATACTAAACTTTGTGAATAATATGAGACAGAAATGTTTGATAAAGGCAAACCAGGAGACATGTAGTCTGGAGCAGCACAGGCTCTGATATGAGCAAGGATGCCATTCAATCATTTTTAAACTTTTCATACACATAATTTAAGCTGAAACTTGTAGCTCAAAGGTTCATTGAAAGTTTAGTCTGATTAGCTACCATTACTTACATTTCTATCAGCTTGGAGTGTGAGCATATCTTTCATATTTGTGCATCAGAGACTACCGTTCAAGAGACTTGTCTGTTTTCCTCCTCACCGATATTAATCCTGCCTCCGTTCAGGCCTTTCATAGCGATGTTGAAGCCCTGCCCTTCCTCTCCGAGCCGGTTGCTCACTGGAACCGCGCAATCCTCAAATATCACCGCCCTGGTCGGCTGGGAGTTCCAGCCCACCTGGAGAACAGATTGTTTTGACGAGCTGAGCGACTGTGACCTAATTCTGCCATCTAGTGGTTACCTGCGAACACTCACAGGCATCAAACGGTTAAGAGTGAACTCTTACCTTCTTTTCTTTTTTGCCAAAACTGAGACCTGGCGTTCCCTTCTCCACCACCAAACATGAGATGCCTTTAGGTCCTTTACCGCCAGTTCTGCACATCACAACATAGACGTCTGTGTCTCCTCCTCCGCTGATGAAGGCCTGAAATGTCATAAAGAGGCCAGTTAGTTTAAAGAAACGACTTACAGTGAAGAAAACCACACGAGAGAGATTTAAATTACCTTAGAGCCGTTTAAGATGTAGTGGTCACCTTTCCGCTGTGCAGTGGTCAGAAGTGAAGCAGCGTCACTGCCGCTTCCTGAAACGAAGAGCACAGGTTTAATATGTATTATCTAGAGCTAAAACAAATTGTATATCTGAGACAAACTCCTCACATCAACAACTACAAATAATTTTACTCTATATCTTTAATTTGCAAGGTCTTTCAGACTGACCTGGTTCGGTGAGACAATAGGACGCAAACTTTTCCATGGAGCAGAGATCAGGACAGAACTTTTCCCTCTGCTCGTTGTTGCCAAAGGTGTCGATCATCCAGGCGCACATGCTGCAAAGAAAGGAGCATGCTACAGATTAGCAAGCACAGAAAAACTACCATAGTGTATCTGTGGATATAAAATAATTCACTAAACCAAAAACTGAAAGAGGGAAAGAAGCCTTAGTGATTTTTTACTATTATTTTACAAAAAGCAAGTTTCAGAATTGCAGAACACAATATTTCTCTATTTTATAAGTGTAAATACTGAATTAATTGACACTTTTTGTCACAAAACTGGTGACTGATCTGGCAAATGTGGTTATATAGGTAATTCCTGAATCTTTCATTTAAATCTTTCATTTAAAAAAAAGCCATCTTCTCCACTTATAAATCATTCAGTCGTAAATACAGGTACATGTCTTCATTGCCGTATGAAGCGATCCGTACTTGTGGATACTGATGTAGGCTGTGGTGCTCACACATCCTGTGGACAAGGCCTCAAAGATGATGGACGTGTCCAGACGAGAAAGGCCCGACCCACCAACGTCCGTCTGAGTGTAGATGCCACCAAACCCCAACTGGGCTGCTTTCCGCATCGTCTCTACCGGAAAGATTTCCTGGAAGAAAAAAAATAGCAATTAGCATAACCAGTTCAATGCTGGATTTATGCCAGTTAAAAATATAATAAACAACTCCCCTCTCAACCCAATCAATTAGAACTGAAGAAGACACTTAAACAAGTGATGAAATATCTTCAAGAAAAGCCAAACAAGTTGTTTCAGCTCTGTTTTTACCATGACTGTTATGTCTTAGGGTCTTCACAGACATATTATCAACTAATAGTACTTCCTCTTTAACATTGATTAAGGCTGTGTTTTTATAGTATCCGTCAAAAAGCTTTTTTTTCCTGCTTAGATTTTATTTACTGATGCATTAATGTGTTAAGATAAATTAGCCAATCATTTTAAAATGACAGCAACAACAGTTCAGTTTTAAAAACAATCTCTGTCCGAGCACCAGCTCTTCTACAGGTGCTTACAAAGAACACCTGCCTTTAGATGAGTCTCTCTCACCAGGTGAGTAATTAACGAGGATAACAGATTATGGATCTTAATCGGTGCAAAGTGGTTCCTCCCAGCGTACCTTTTGGTCCCACTCTGCCATGTGAGGAGCCATTTCATTGGCTGCAAAGTCGAAGGCCACTTTCTGAAACTCCTTCTGCTCATCTGTGAGTCCATAGGCAGCTGTCAACAAAGAGCACAGGACATACAGGAACAATCAGAGACAGATTACATGTGCGTTTAATCAAGTGGACGCAAAGTTATGCAACTTTAGGCTATAGATGCATTTAAAATAAAGAAAACAGACTCCAATATATCTTATGTAAGGTATATAAAAAAAGACTGATTCAAAGTATTAAATAATGAACTTCAGCTTTTATATAACACATCAAACATCCTTCCTGGCCAGAGGGGCGGTGTTAAGGGGTGTGTAGCCTCCTCTGCTTAACGACTGGAGGACCACAGAGTCAAAGCCAGCCAATGACGGACAGCCGAGGTAAACATCTTATCAAACCACCAAAAAATAAAATGTATTATATCTTGTACTAATAACAGCTGACGTGTTTGGTTTTGGTGCTAAAGACCTGTAAACAGTGGTTAGCCTGTTAGCTAACAAAGTTAACGCTGTCATTCCGGTTTTCTCACATAAATCAATGATATTTTTATTTCCTGATACTTACGGTCGATACCCGAAGCTAGCCCTCGTCTCTGTGAGTTTTTGTAACATAATAAATAGTGGTTCCTGCAGATGTTAGAGCCCAGTCTGGAGAGTCTTGCTAGAGGTCTGATGGCCGCCATGTTTTCCTCCACACTGGTGCGTTATGTCACTCAGCCGCTAATGCTGCTGGGTAATGTAGTTTTATTAACGTGGGATGGGCGCATGCTGCCTGTGTAGACGCTTCCCCACTCTGAAGTTCTCTTTTTATATAACTTTTATTTACTATAATTTATAAGAAACTAAATATAACTACAGTACACTTAACGCCGCCTCCCCTTTGTGAAATGCCACCTTGCGTAAGATAAGTAACGGTCGTATATACAGTCAACGGTAACGGTTAGCTAACAGTAAGCTAACGGCAGTAGCTTGTAAATAAATCAAGCGCACCGATGAGTTTGTTGACATCACGTGTTGTGGGTTTTTTCGCGGGGTTTCAATGGTTGACTTGCTGCACGACTGAAGGTAAGACTTGAGAGTCTTTCTGGATTTGATCTACTGACAAAACTTGCATTTAGACGTATAACTGTAACGATAGGTGCGTTGACTTTACAACTGTTGCTGCTAATAAGCTGCGCCACTTGTCAGACTCTCAGTATAGCAGAATTAAGAACACTTACATAATTTATTAGTTACCGTTGGAAATCACAGGTAGGTGCACATTTACTTCCTCTCATAATACTAATACAGATTATTAATTGTGTAACTCTACCACAATCCACAATATATCAAGTTAATGGAGTTTAACATCTTATTGAAGGTTAAATTTTTTATTTTATTTTTTATTTTTTTAATGGTTTAATGGTTTACTGTTTTTTTTTTTAATGGAAGTTAATGGCTTGCACAAATTATTAGAAACACTATGAAGTCGAGTCCATTCATGAAAAACTAAATATTGTAACCTAAATGTTCAATATATACAGTCAATGTCATGTCACACAGGATTAACTTCTGTACTGTTGCACTGAGCTGCCTTAATTTCATCCTTAAATTATAAATACAGACTGCACAAACAATTACTATTCTTATTATTATTATTTTGTAAGTTCTAATTTCTAATATCGCAGTGTATATAATTTCACATCACAGTATCTATACACACATGCTAACATTAAGGATGTGCACATAGATGCAGCATCATCTGGTCGATTGTCCATATTTTTTATTTTTTTCGCTGCAGGACAGCGACCCCAGACAAACAACCAAAGTCATAAAGAAGTAACAGAAAGGGGGGAAAAAAAAGTGAGTTAGTATGAACCCCACAGAAACCTGATTTCGACATGATGGAGTCAGTCAAGCATTACTTGAAGAGACAGAAATGGCACAAGCGAAACTGTGTTTTGCTTACTGCATTTTGCATGACATTAACTGGCATTGAAAGCATCCTCTTGTAGTGTCTAAATTTTGCAATATCAAGAAAACTTAACTAATCCACTTGTCTTTGTTTTTTGGATAAACCGTGACCTGGATGACTGAGAGTTTCGCTTAATGTTTAATGCCATCGTCTTGCTGGAAAATAAATCTTCTCCCAAGTCTTTCTGATTCCGACTACGCTCCGGGATCTCCTTATGTTTTGCTGCATTTATTTATTTTACCCTCTACCTTCACAAGCCGCCAAGGGCCCCCTGCTGAGAAGCATCCCCATAGCATGATGCTGCCACCTCCATGCTACACAGTGGGGATGGTGTGTTTGTGGTGATGTGCAGTGTTTGGTTTCCACCTCTAGTCTAAAACCCTAACCCACAAGACTTGTCAAAAACAAAAAAAGAAAGAAATTATATTGACCACAGTTCAATCAAAGCAATAAAAGATGAATAGTTTTTTGTTGCATCAAATGACCAAAACCTATCATCAATCTTTACAGACTGTGAGAGATGCCACCAAAGAAAAAGGCCAGAGTGAGCAAAATAACTGCAAGTTCAGGTAAGCCACTGGAACCACAATGTAAAACCTCTTATCTGATGTAGTTTTCTAACAAGCACCTCTGCAACACAGGCAAAGATGACGGCGGGGAAACCGTGTCTTCGGCTGGCGAGACGAGGAAAGCTGCAGCTTCTGGTGGAAAAGATAAGGGGAGCTCAGAGGCGTCTGGTCCTCCGCAGTTCTCCCGCTGGCTGATGAAGTCTGAGCCCGAGAGCCGCTTTGAGAACGGCATCGACGTGAAGGTACCAAGCCTCGTTAGAAGGAAAAAAATAAAAAAGTAAAATGTGAGTTGGCTGCCTTCGCCTAACGCTCCTGGTTCATTCTGCAGTTTGGCATCGAGGATCTGAAGGCTCTGCCTGATCAGACCGGCTGCTGGGATGGCGTCCGCAATTATCAGGTAGAGCCACAAAAAACCCGACTCCTGGCGATTAAAAGATGTTTATCTGAAGAAAGGGAGCAGCACGCCAACTTTCACCGTCTCAACAAAATAATGAATAACTTCTGTGTGCCGTGTGCAGGCGCGCAATTTCATGAGGCAGATGAAAGAAGGGCAGCTGGCTTTCTTTTACCACAGCAACTGCAAGGATCCAGGAATAGCAGGAGTCATGAAAGTGAGTCCGTCTTCTCTCTTTAAATAAAAACTCCTGACGGGCGCGATGCTCAGCTGGATTTCCTCTTTTTCCAGATTGTGAAGGAAGCTTACGTGGACCACACTCAGTTTGACAAGAAAGACGTTCATTATGACGCAAGCAGCAAAAAAGACAACCCCAAGTGGAGCATGGTGAACTAAATTAAGAAGCACAGATACTGATTGTGATAATGAAGCATGAGTATTGAACTTGTTTCCTTCTCTCTCAGGTAGATGTTAAGTATCAACGAATGATGAAGCGCTTTCTTCCTCTGTCGGAGCTCAAGAAGTACCACCTGCAGCACCGCGCTAAGGGAGGGCCCCTGAAGGACATGGCGCTCTTTACGAGGGCCAGACTCTCTGTCCAACCCCTCACCGCTGGTACATACAAACCAAAGCAATACGCTTACGTTGTCCTATTTTATTGTTTTATTGACGGTTTTGTTTCTTTGCAGAGGAGTTTGAGTTTATCCTGAGTCTGGAGGACAAAGTGCCGCTGTGAAGAGAGTCGCCCAGGAGCTAACCAGTAATTATGTAACAGTTGTCATGTTTTTGCTAATAATATTAAATATCAAATTAATCTGCGAGCTCTGTTTTGTTGGAAAACGGCACCCACGGCGCGGGAGACGGATTTGTAAGAAGTAGATGCAACAAAGAATATAAAGTATATTTTGAAGTGTTGGTTAGTGCGGCCATTTTTTCCTCAAGATAACTTCAGGGTTTGTTTTATTACTCCTGTTCAATGCGACATTTGTGTTTTTATTTTTTACAACGCAACGAAAATAACTCTGAGACAGCCTTTGTGTCCCATAAGAGGAACTGGAATGCGTTACTAGCAAGAAGGACGTGTGGAATTACTTGATTAGCCTGTTGCTACACATTTAAGAAAATAAGGAAAAACCTTTCAGTGACGTTCAGGTGTTGCATCAGAAAGATTTCATGTCCTGGATAATGAAAAATGCTGGTTACTTTGCACACTGCTGAACTGTGGGTGGCTCAATAGCCCACTTGGTTCAGTGGATACCCCCCAAAAGAAATCTGAGGCTATATAGTCCTCACCCTATCGGTGATTCCAGCCTGCATTTTCCATCTCTCCCCCTTAATAACAATAAAATAAATGCAAAAAAAATGAGGAGTGGTGCTAGTGTGACAGGAAACGGAGCATGAAAGACAGTACACCATGTTTTAACCATTCAATTATACAGAAATTGGCAATGAATTTATTCCCGGTGAGGTCTTGTGTGGGAACATCTGGTCTGTTATTCAGATGGAAATTAGTTTTAAAGGGTCTGATATAAGCTCCAGTTTCACATTTCTGTTAAAAGTGATACATCATACGGTTACAATTAACACATTTCTTACACTGTTTCAAAACAAACAAAAGGATTTATTGCAGTACTGCTGTAGTGGAAAGCATTTGTTATCTTATATAGTGTAGTGTCCAGGTTCCACGTGTGTTTAAGGTGCAACAAATTCACTCGTTCTCTGCAACGCAGTCACGTTTTCTTTTTCCATTTGGCATCAGTTTATTTGACTTTCGGGGACAAGGAGTAATCGGTTAGCATTTTGCAAAAGATAGATAGTTCTACTGCAACATGTCTCTGGTTAAAAGACTAAAATTATGTTAGAGGCAGGAGGACTCCATTTGCTCGACACACGTAGGCACAACTTGTAGGTCTCTAATGAAGAAGACAGAGAAGATTTCATACTACCGGACCTCAATACAAACACTTTTGACAACCTTCCCTAACACCACTGGAATGCCGAGGTAAAGCACATGGACGCGGGAGGTCGTTTTGTAGCCGTGTAGTCGTTGATAATCAGTGTACACAAGCTGGAACAGGTTCAACTGGTCTTATTTACACATTTAAAAACAAAACACATGGGTTAATACTTCAGGCCTCTTGCTCAAACAGCAGCAAGAGATTCCAGTTTCCACTTTCACCATTTTTTTTTTTTTGTTGTGTGTGCGCAAACACTCAAAAAAAACAAACAAAAAAAACAAAACAAAAACAAAATGTGCTCAGCAAGATAAAGCAGTGCAAAGTTATCTCAGATGTCTTGACCTTATAAACAATGTTAGGAATGCATTCATTAAATGTGGAATGTCTGAGATATATATTTATAATATATATATGTGTATATATATATATATATACGTCACGATGAGTCATTTACAATAATTAACAGATTAGAAATCAAATGAATCCCAAAAAGAGTTAGAAGGTAACAAACAATAGGGCTTTTAAGAATTTCACATGGTTTTACTCAGCGGACATCAGCGACAGGTGATTAGTTTGATTCCCATAAAGAAAAAACAAAAAGCGTGGGCGAGGAAGGACAAGACCAGCAGCCTGGAGCCACTCTGAATGCCTCATGCAAACTGTTTCATTGTTCAGTTTTACCGTTGTGTCGGTCGGTCGGTCGGTCTG
>JASGAT010359527.1:0-10108 GCA_030220025.1 Chelon auratus | reverse complement strand
GGCGGCGGCGGCGGCGGCCGATTCTACCCGCTCTCCTCCTTCGCGGCCTGCTCCAGCGCGCTCTCCGAGGCGGCCGAGCCCTCGAACCGCTGAGAGGCGATGGCGGCCTGGTGGGACATGCTCTTCCTCACCACGTCGCCTTTCCTCCACAGTGTGATTTCCTGCAGAGGGGGAGAAAACAAGATTTATGTTTATGAGAGGTAAAGACAATTTATAAGGTTTTTTAATCGCCTACAAAACCTTTGTTGTTGTAAGTGAATCACTGTAACCTCTTGTCCAAGGACACGTTTATATATTCAGCTTAGTTTATGAATCATTTTGTCAACTTAATGACTTAGAAAACAGCCTGGTGGCACATAGGTTATATAGGTTCCTATTGAAGATGCTAAATCAGCTGAAAAGCCGCCAATAGAAGTCTGACTAGTGGCAAAACTATGACCAGACTCTCATCATCAAATGGCCGACTGTCGGCTTGGTGCGTCACAGCCAAAAGAATGACAATGACTACGATTATATGTGAACAAAGAAACAAGATTAGTCTCATTTATCAGGATTTTATTTATTTATTTTCTCACCTGTTGTTTGAAGTAGCGTCTCTCCTCCTCGTCGATCAGCACCAGGTTCAGGTAGTAGCGCACCGAGAACTTCTTGTTGATGTCTCTCATGGTGGGAGTCAGGTCGTAGCCAGCCAGGAATAATCGGATGGGGATGGACTCTCCTGAAAATGAAGCACATTTTAATATGTTAAGGCACCTTCTATCTCGACTGATTTGTTTAATGCTTGAGATAACGGTGAAAGCGAGTCGTTTACCTCTGACCGGAGCTCCGTCCATGATCTCGTACTTGGCGATAGTGTCGTTTTCGTGGTACACGCTCGGACCGGTGCCGGTTGTCTCACGTTTGATGATGTCGATCTCCATGTGTTTTATCTTAATCCTCACCAGCAGGAAGTAGATCTTCCCCACGATGACATCTTTGAGGTGGTACCTGTCGGAAGACGAAAGATGAGACAAACAGCATGAGAATGAGGGCTGCAGGTTAGTAAGGACATCTTTTAATGTCAAGTCGCTTTACACTGCAACAGGACATTTTTAATCCAACTGGTCGAAATGAATTAATGACTGAGGAATCACTAGTTTCATCTTCTTAAATGTGAATACATGCTGCTTATGTTTGAAAATAAGACACTTTAAGGGCACTTGCTATTTTCACGAATATTTTACACATTGATAATATTCAAATAATTAAATAATAGCGTAAAATAATGATGTGATTGCTTTATAGATGCACTATGTTACTCTGGTACGTCTGTTTATTTTACAATACTTCATTTCCGCAACAAATTAGTTCCCACTAATGATTTCAGTCCTTATAAATTTATGTGCTGTGTGTTTACCCCATCAGATAAATATTAATGCTGCCATGTTGGTTAAGAGTTGAGAGAATTTTTCCGGATTTTGTTCTAAACTCATCCGACTACACCATTTGTTTGTTTACAACTCGGTGAATGAAAAAGTTTGTTGCATCTCTGCAGGTCTTACTTGGATTTGTTGTACTCAAACTCAATGTGGAGACAGTCCTCGATTCCAACTTCCATCTTTATGGAGGAGTTGAGTTCAGGGTAGGTGCTCAGTGTGTGGACCACGATGTCCAACTCTTTACTGATGTCATTTAGTCTTCTTATCACCGTGGCACGGAGAAAATATCTGGAAAAAAAAAAAAAAATCAACTAACACAGTATGAAAGTGAAAAGTAGCTCAGTTTAAATGCGGCCACTCATGTTAAAGTGTCACTCATTGCGCCGCGTGCAGAGGAGAGTGAATGATCAAACGTACCTTAGCTTGACGTTCTGGCCTGTGTAGGACTCGTACGGTTTCTCAACGTGAGTGAACTCAAAGTCGAAAGTCTGCGACTGAGTTATTTCGCCAGGTCTTGCAAGATCTTTCACCAGGGAAACAAATTCATGATGGTTTCCTCTGTCGTAATACAGCTCTGCAAAAGAAAGACGTTACAGAGAAGAGCTGAATCAAGAGACAAATTTAACACACCACTGATTTTAATAAATAATTGTAAATTCTGCGGCAGAGAGGCAGGAAGTTCTGTCAACATTTTCTAGCATCAATAAAAGTCCTCACTGTTACAAAACCCAGAGTTCAAAAACAACCCCCACAACAAACCCCAAGGTCATGGTGATGGAAAAACTCTTTTTTTTTTTTTAACAGGAAGAAACTTTAAGCAGAACGCAGCTCGTATGGGGGAGCCATCTGCTCGAGGTCGGCCAGTTCAAGAGAAAACAGACTATTGGTATCACTGATAATGTAGCACAGTGAGCACAATTTATTCCAGTGGTCTAAAGTGTTTAGAGCGTTTTTTCCGGACGCCTCTTAGAGGCCTAGAAAAAAGCTGACAACTTGTGACTCGAATGTGACGATAAGAAATGAGAGGCCTTCTCCAGCTTATTAGTTTTTTCTTTAGACTGTCCCCTCAATAAAGACAAAACAAAACAGCTCCTTCTCCTCATTATTGAAAGGCAATAAAAAAACAAACAAACACCGGACTGGTACATTTAATTTAGCCTCCGCACAATAAAGATGCAGACAGCTGCGGCTGATACAGGACAAGAATCTGCCTGCTTACCAAAAAATATTAAAACGCTACTGTTGATAAAGACCTGAATGGTTCAGAGTCAAAAGACATATCTCTCTGGGACTTCTGTGCTTGCTGTCAAAAGCTGAACAGATGATATCTCACATATTCCTCCAGTATCACAGGCTACAATCCTTTTGGGTTTCTCAATCTGATTTGAATTTCCAAAGGCTTTCAAAAGCAGAGATTTCATTTGCCGACAGGTGTGACGCCCAGACCGTCTCTCTACCTGCACTGCTAGTAAGAAAACTGACTCTGAGGTTTTGAAAATCCAAGAAGAACATTTGATTTGTCACAGGAATCAGGAAGCGAACTGAACTGTGGGAATATACGTGAGACGCTGTCGAACTCAGAAAGGCTTTTACAGAAAATCTGGCAACCAGTCGAGAGTGTTTTTTGATTGAATGAGATGTTGTGTGATTCAATTGGTGTATCCTCTAAACAAGCACCAATAAACATTTCTCTCTACACACCAAATATAGGAAACAAATTCTATTCCAGCTCAGTTCCTTTAAAAGATTTGCTGCTGCCATTGATTAAACACAATTTGGAACAATTTGTTTGCATAGTATTGCTTTTATAGCCCCATATATATGTATTTTACTTTTTTTTTTAATCTCGTTTAAATGCCTCTAAGGTCTTATGTAAAGCACTATATCTTTTTTAAAGGTACTACAGAAATAACCTATTTTTATTTATTTATGTATGCATTTTCTGCATGTTGGAGGATGTCTGCATTGGGTGTTCTAAAATAAACTGAATTTATATGTAAAAATGTTTCATCTTTGTCTGTGTGTGAATATTTATAGTTACCTATTTGTCCGACAAATTCAATTTTGATGCCCAGGTGCTCCAGCCTCTTTCCGGGGTTCTTCAGCGTGACGTTCACCTTCCCACTGACAGTTTCTCCGTCGTAGAAAAGAAAGTATTTGTCTTTCTTTCCATCCTCAGTCTTGTGTTCAGCCTTCTTCCTCGTCTCGGCGTCATTCAGGACCACATCTATCTCAGCACTTTGTCCAAAACTAAAGAAACTCATGATAACTCAACGTCTGGGGCTAACTCTTATCTTATGTAAGTCGACCCTTGTCTTTCCTCCGACTTGTTAGCGCAAACTAATTCAAAGCCCTGCTAAACGTGTTTTTAAAGTAGAAAACAGCCACACATTAAGGCCTCTGGCGTTGACGCGAGCTCAGTTCCCCCTCACAGCACAAAGCACGCAGTCAGACATAAAAAAGTCTTGAATTAAATCATAGAAAAACTCCACATTAGCTACATGTCCATGCTCAGACTAGCAATACGGACTGTAGCAGCACGAAAACGCACAATAATATGTCCATCAGCAAATTAGCCGTCTCCTTTCTCGTCCTCTCTTCAACTTAATGCGGCCAAAAAACTGTCAACAGCGGCGACGAATTAGTCTGAAACTGACACACGATTTTCGCTGCGCAAACAGATATATTACATGTTTGTTTTTCTGAAAGAAAACGGGTGAATGTTGTCAATCGATCAGGATGTAGCGTTAGCTTACGCTACCTGCATTAGCTTAACTGCTTCCGGGTGGCGATTTTCAAAATAAAGCCGGAAGTGAGACATCCGTGTTGTTGTTTTTGAGTTTTCTATCGCGAATAAAGAGCAGTAGTTGAAAGTAAATTTACTCAGATAGCAAAATATATTGGAGCGCAAATAGTTTAGGCACTTCAAGCAATAGTATCACAGTATAAAAAATGTTACATTAGAATACCACATTGCTAAAACTGCATTCAAAAATATTAAAAAAATATCAAAAGTAAATGTACCCATGGTGTATGAGTAAATGAGTAAATATTACTTCTATACTAGTAGTATTCTTTATAGTATGTAGTAGTTTCATTTTTGTGATGCCGAATTTTATAAACTTGTCACATTTTATTTATATCTAATTATGTAACTATATATATAAAAAATAGTGGAGTAAAAGTGTAAAGCAGCATAAAAGAAAAAAAAACATTAATCGATGGCATTAGCTCCACCGTTATCATTTAGTTTTATTCTGTTGTCTACTACCTACTTCTTTGAAGTTACTGTATACAATACGATTAGAGATTAAACTAACCAATAACAGATAAAGTAGTTAAACTCTGTCCAGATCAACCAACGACATTAAAAGGATGTTTCTAATTTATGACACATTATTTACGTGCATGTGTATTTACTTTAGCACAGTTTTAAATTCATGAATCATTCATGTGGTATTTTTACTGTGTGGCACTAATATATATTTTTTCTTTTCAGTTAAGTATTTTAATACTTCTTCCATCACAGAGACGAGTTATTAGAGGAGTCTCAATATTGTTATAATTATATACTTGTTTTAATGTAGTTGATCCTTTCTCATACATCGATGGAATCAGACAATAAATTCTCATAATTAAAACATCGGGGACTCAGAACAATTACAGTTCAAACATATTTAATAGTAACAAAATAACATTAACATACAGCATTAATATCAAATGAACAGTGGACATTTAACAACAGTTCCTGAGTTGTTACACAAATCATTGACACTAATGTCTGAAATGACATACTGTTGTTACGGACAGGCTCAACACTGCAGATACACACTGAACGGTAAATACTGTAAATATATTTCCAACAAACAGTTTAATGCAGTATTTACAATAAGGTATGAGTGCAATCAAAAGTAAAAGATCAAAAAAATGTATGTACTTATATACATATAATACTGAGTCCGTCCTGGACAATATGTCCAATACTCAAAATAATTAGTAAAGCACAAAAGGTCACTTATACACAGAAACAGCACTCTAAAATATCATACTTCATCACCTTTTTAGTACATATTGACTCTGCAGCATATATGGTTTTCAAATCCATGGTTAAATTTGTACTTGTACATATTTGTTATCATCACCTCTAAATATAGTAAAAGGCTGATAAATTGTGCCTTATGAATCCGAGCTGATCAGCTTTTTGCAGTCTGCTACTTATTGCCTGTATAACTACAGTATATACAAAACAAGTTTTGAACTCTTCTGCATGTAACAAACACAGAACATGTGTATCTTATGAACTAAGATAACGTAAAAGAGTTTTGTAAAACAAGTTCAGTGTACACAGTAAAAAGTTTAAGAGTTATAAAAGAGGATTTGTCCAAAAAACGGTGTCGGGATGTAGCTTACAGTAACCTTTGTGATGACACTTGGCCAGATATCAAATTTCACAGCTTTCAAAGGGTTTTTGTTGTACGAACAAAATCATGTTGGAAAACGATTTAATGAAAATCAACACAAAGAAAAGTAAATTAAAAAATCTGTGGCTTTATAAAAAATAATGAAACTGTGCCACAAAATAATATTCAAAGTACTTTGGCAAGTTGGTTGATTTGATTTTGATGTGCATCAGAGAAAAATGTGCCATGTTACACCTCAGACTTTACCACCTGGAGCCTCATTGTTGCAAGTTAACCTCAACAGTGTTTGCCTTGTTTCCTACTGCAGCAGTCAAATGACGAAGGAAGACTTGTGGCGGAAATGGCCCTGTGAAAAAGTAGAGAATTAGTATAATTTGCTTTTAAACGAGTAAGATGTGCAATAAATGCCGTGTGTGCTTTGCAGTGGTTTACCTCATCTGCATCGCCATAGTCAACGCCATCATTCTGTGCCGGCCAGTTGTAGCTGAAAGAAATAAAAAGATAAAATGAATAAAATACAAAATCCTTGATGCAGATGAATAGAGTTGCCCGTGTCCTTATTCAGGGCAGCAGCCTGTACTTACTTGTTCTCATTGTGCCCTTTTTTGTGGAAGCATCCACGTCTAAGGGAGTGACAAATGGAAGCAGCCAAACAGAAGAATATAAGCACTGCCCCAAAGGACTTGAGGAAAATCCCAAGGATGTCAACATCATCTGGAAGGGGACACAAAGAAGTCTTAACAGAGACAGATGAGCTTAGACATAATAAATGTGAGCCAGCTATAAAGTCAAGATATCAAATACTGAAATAAATCCCTTTAGTGGCAGCATATCTCATTGAATAAGGCAGTTTTAGATAAATAAACAAACTGATATCATGGATTATATATATATATTACTAAAAAGAACAAATGTAACGCACACAAACAATAAAAATACTGAGCTATTTGTTTTAATATTTAATTAGCAGCATGATTCTTTTTCAAATTCATACATTTGAACTATTTAGTGATAAATAACCTGAGACAATGTCGATAACTGCTTCCTCTGCTGCAGTTCCTCCTCAGCTTTCAGCTCCTGCTTCTACATTTTGTTAGTTAAGAAGCTAAGAAGAGAAAACTGTTCTTTCTCTGCGGGAAGTTGAGGGTCAGCTGGGGCTGCGTCGGTTGGGTGAATTAGCTGTGTCTCTGCTGCCTCCAAATGGAAGTTATTTTTAATATGGGAGGATGAACACACGAACGGTTCAAGCTGTTGGAAAACTGCTGCTTGGGAGCTGACGACAAAAATGCCTTCTTGTTTACTTTGCAGATAAGTGTTTCTGTGCGCGCTCCTCCTTTGTGTTCGTCATGTGTCTAAGCCTCTGTCAGTCTGGCAACAATCGAAGCTGCTTGATGTTCTCTCAGATCATATTCTTTATTTTTCCAAATTAAAATATGTTCAGCTCTGTACCGCAGCTCGTCTGTGCTGCGTTCCTGAACAGATGTCTGTCCTAGAAGAGTTATCCCTTCTCAGTCGCTCTTCCAGAGATTTTCTTTTTTATGAGTTCCTCTTGTCCAAGTTGAGGCTCTAAGGACAGAGGGTGTTATACGGCGTGCAGACTGTAAAACCCCTCGAGGCAAATTTGTGAGAGTCATAAATATGGCATCAGTGAGACGTTTAGATGAAATCTTCTCACTGTTACCCATTAAACATTACCACACTTGAATGCACCGCTGGCCCTGTGACACACTATCAACCTGTCCACGGTGTAATATGAGGATATTCTCCTTCTCTCTGTGACCTTGAGCAAAATAACCTTAATTCTATATTTTCCAAATTTGTCTTTTTGACTTAATCACCAGTTTCCTCTTTTTTTTTTTCCAGATCTGCCTGCCAAACTTTTAAGTATTTTTTGTTCCACCATCCTGATTTTGTTGCGCATATGTGTGCATGTCACTCACAGACTTCCATTATTTGTGGGGGACACTGTGCATGTCCTGCATCGTTCTTTGCCTGGCAGTAGTACTCGCCTGCGTCCTCCTTCCTCACCCTTCGAAATTTCTGGGGAGACATTTTTAGAAAACTTTCAGTGCACTGACACACAGCTGCACTATCGACCACATGCAACATGTCGTGTAGCTTGTTCTATGAACTTGATAATGTGTTTTGTAACATGGTTGAAGCTCTTTTACCTGGCTACTATCTCTTTAAACCACAAACACCTCTGCTTGGCTTTAAATGCAGCATTATGCTCCTTTCATAAGTCATATGTTTGTATTTAAGCTTCCTCTTAGGCTATCGGTACATATAGGGATTAATCCTGCTACCAGTCATAGGATTTATTCACGTTAAGCTGTTTACATTTATATTTTACAAGCTGTGGCTGAGTATTTATGATGCTAAGGAGCCCCAGCTACAACCAGTTCCTTATAGTATATTCATAATAAATACTGATTTTTCCAGTGATGCTTTGTACTGGCAATGAAAAGTAAAACCAACTAAGAGATGTAACAACAACATGTGTTCTGTCTGTCTTACCAGGCCTCCGGTGTCGGGGTTGATGCTGTAGGAAGAGTTGACAAATCTGGGGTTGTTTTTGGGATCCTGGGGAAGTTCTTCACTGTTGTGGAACCAGCGGTACTGGGAAGCAGGGAAGCCCTCGTTCTCCAGACATCGCAGCTCCGTTGATGTTCCTACTGTGACTGCTTCTGGCACGCTGCACCGAGGTACAACAGGTTTCACTGCACACAAAGAAACTCACATCACTCTATGCCAGTACTACTCCTACTAATACTAAAGGGGTAACACTTCAGCAACAAGGACATGTGGAGTTTTTTCATGCGCTTAATTAATTAGCCAGAATTACAGGTACTTTCTTTCACAGAGTTACTGTACATGAGAAGACTAGTACGTCTGTAACAGGACCGACCTGTATCATCACTGTGTATTATTTCACATTTGCTGTGAGGCAGTGGCTAAACTGAAGGGCCATGTGCCTGGGTGTGCCATCAGTCCGATCTATTTAGGCCTCATGCTGCAACCTTCAGGGTTTCTTCCTGTCAGCCAGACCATGGTGGTGTTTCTCAGAGTACTCCCATCGAATACATTCTTACTGACTGTGATGAGGCAAATCTGCAGTGCAGCACACCATCACCCTACATTTTTGGTTCCCATACATATTTGTGACACTGCCACCCGGTGGTCACCTTGCAAGGTTTCTTGAGAAAGTCATGAGCGTGCCGGTTGGTGATCCACAGAGATGCAGACCGGTCAGTGTCCTGTGAGGAACTACTGCACTGGCAGCAGAACTGACTAACTACATGACTACACTGACTACTTGCGAGATTTCAGGACTACTCTGTCTGTGGATTGTCAAGGCAACAGATAGTGTTGTGGCTCTGTCTACCAACCCATCTGGCGTGGCAGGTCAGCCAAGTGGCAGCAGACAGCTACAGGAGGTAGATGGACATTTATCTGCAAAGCTCTGCGTGACAGGGACCTTTTTCTAAAGCAGTAAACAGAGTTTTAAAGTCTCTCTGTAATGTTGCCTTTTGCCCCCTTGCTCAGAGTAGCTGGTAAACAGAACCTGCTGGCCTGCGGTATGCGTTCAAGTCCTCTGATTTCTGTCCCAGCCGCCTTTAGCTTAACCTACTACAAGATCCAGAGGAAACAGCTGGTTGCCTGGCAACCTGACAGTGGCGATGACAGCTTTTGACTGAAGCTTTTTTTAAGGCATATATATACAGGAGCGTTATTGATCTTATCATCCAACCTTCTGTAAGAAAGTGAATCCTATGAGTGTATAGGCCTATGTCACGCAACAATTGATTATCGAAGAATGTCTCTGAGTGGGGAGACGGCACTTCCGGTTAGCTTTTTACAATGGCCGATAAATACCACTGGACCAAGTCTCTCCGTAACTTGCCTGAAGTCACCTACGACGACGTGGTTCGGATTGTAAATTAACACTCTCAAGTAGAAACGTCCAAACTTAGGAAGGGATACAAGTTCTTCTGGGAGAAATTCATATTCAATTACAGAGGCGTCTGAATTCCGCTGACTCACCTTCGTTAACGTTAGCTAGCTTGAATATCAAGGTCAAGTGTATTTATATAGCAGAGATAAGTGTAATTAGCCTGGTCGTCACCATCCTACGTTTCCGCCCGAAATTTTATTTCGGTCTGCACGTCAGTCTGGCCCAATGTAATAGGAATCTGTCTCCGTAATGGGCGGATGCTTATTTTGAGGTTTAAAATCATTGGAGTTCCCTTAACCAATCAGCAACGTTTG
>JASGAT010359522.1:0-19440 GCA_030220025.1 Chelon auratus | reverse complement strand
CATCCTGCTGGGGATGGCTGCTGCCATCAAGGAGTGTCATTGCTATGGGGTGGGGGTGCCTGGTTTGGTCTAGGTGGGTGCTACATGTCTAAGTAACATCCAGATGAATGCCAGGTCCAAAAGCTTCCCAGTAGAACACTGGATTGTCACAAGATTGACAAGGTCAATGTTATTTACTTCTCCTGTCAGTGGTTTTAATGTTATGGCTGATCGGTGTATATCCATTATTGCAAGCGACATTAAGTCTGTATAAATCAAACCTTTGAAGGACTTGGTTTGAAAATATTTAAGTCATAACTGACTACCTTACCTGACTGCTACTACTGAACCACCACCCTCACAATTAACTCCAAATAAAGCCCGACCTGTCAAAGGATGCTGCAGTAACTGAGCACCGACCGTTTTACTTATGCACTGCGGTCTCTGTGCTCCAGCTCACATAATTTCTTTACTGCAATTTATTTTAAGCCAATTCATTGTAGAAGTTCCCTGGTGAATTCTGATTAAATAATGAGTTCAAAATCCTTCATGTGGTTTGAAAATGTAAAACCAGCCGAGTTCAATGATTTTAGTCAACACTCCGGCAAAAGTTCCAATTTTTTGTGGAGCCAGTAGAAAGACGACACACAAGGCTGCTCCCAGTGACTCGGTTGATGGAACTCAGCGTGGCATTCATTACAGTTTGCATGGGTTATTATGTGATTATTATAGATTGACTGTTATCATCTTTACGAGAGCAACATATTCTTTAAACTACACAGGTCTCTGGAGATTTTTCACTCTCTTTAGAAGCCTGATTTAATGAATTGAGTCGACTCTCAGCAGAACAGTGATTAAATCAAGAATAAAGACAGAGACGCTTAGGCCTTGTATAGACGTTCAGATGTAGTCTTGTAAAAAATATGTTAGACGTATTATTTTAAATAGTTAACGAGGAAAGATTGGTCGATTCCACTAAATTCCAATAGGATGTTTCACAGTGTACACAGTACAATCATTGATTATGTCTTATAAAAAAATAAAATATTGTCCTTGGTGCCTTAATAAAATGATATCGTTTTAAGGTCATTCTACCAGGGTTATAGGACTCATTCATTATCTGTAGCTTCTGTCACTGATCACATTCTTTCCTTGCGTCCAAGCAATATCAAGCACAAATTACAGCAAGAACTCGTTCAACTCAACACATGCGACTCAATTTGAACATGACGTACTCTTCAGTATGGACTGAATATTTCTTTGAGGTCTTTTTATTGGGGTAACAATGGACACTAACAAAGGAACTGCATTACTCAATGTGAACGTGACGGCTACATTTACATATTGAAATTGAAAGAGGCCCACTCTTCTAACAGTGGGCCTCTCACATAGAACAATGGAAAGAAAATTTTCCATTGTGTGTGTATTTTTAAATCCTTGCGGGTTAAAGTTAAAAATACACACCAGGAACACAATGGATCAAGAATTTATAGTGGTCACTACTAGCTGCTGAATAGTTAGCCCTGATATGATGAGTGCATTTTATCATACAGTGGAATACAGTTTTCAGTGGACAACATGTGAAGAATAAAAAGTACAGTAACTATTTACTATATCACTTATAATAATAATAAAAAAAATGACATGAAATCAGGCTACATCACACAGAAACATAAGCTTTGGTTCTTGCAGTCTCTGGTCAAAAGATGCCAGAAGCATGCGAGAAGATGCGAGCATCTGTGAGAGATAATTATCAGAATAATTGGATAAAAATGTCAATCAAACCGATGGTGCGAAGAGCCAGCCATGATGCTTAAAACTCAAAGTGAGGAAAATCTACAGAGGCGCTTTGCCTGTGAACGTACTGAAATATGCATTACCGCTGTGGTTTTGGCATCATCCCAGCATGAAGAGAACAGCAAACTGATCTATTCGCCTCCTTCTCTGAACCCCGAAGAGGGCCGGTGAAATTGAAAGTTCCATTGCCGGCTCATTCTGGGCCACCAGATATCTATGTAAAGATAACCGAAAATGCTTTCCGAGGGTGGACTGACCTCATTTCAAGAAAAAATATGACATAAGACGAGCAATCTGCCACTCTGAGCCGCGGCCCTGATGGCGGCGGCGTTAGCGGAGAGGACCGGAACTCATGAAAGCGATGCTATCTCACAGGAGACAGAGTGGGAGAGGAGGAAAACAAAACGCACGTTAGAGTGAGGGTGAGAGGGAGCCCACTCCCTCGGCGCTCGTAATTAAAAGCCAGGGATATTGTCCACATATTCACAGGTGTCCGGCATGGCGCTGTCACACTGTTCCAACAGCAGAGCGCTGAGGTTAATTAAAAGAGCCACTGTCTCCTGGCCGGCTCTGCCAGGTTCCAACAAGAGGACACATAATTAAAGTGACACCTGTTCATTCCCATTTGCGGGCCCCTCGTAGGCGTATTGCTGGACGGGAATACAGAGGTTCAACAGTGGCAGAGAACATACAGCTGTAGAGCATGAGTGGGATCATTTTTAATGTTCAGTGGCATCTTCAGGATTCAGCCATGTGGAATGATGGCAGAGTTGCTGCAGGCAGTCGAAAGCACAGTTACTGGGTGAATAGTAAGGTTGCCACACGCACCAGATTTTTCTCACAAGCGTACTCAAATGATTTTTTGCCAAAAACTTGTCAGCAATGATTGACGATTTTAGAAGCTTTAGGGAAATAGAAGCGTGGCTGCCCTACGAATCCAGTTGCTTTATTAGTCTTTGTGCCCATTTTATATATTTTTTTTCCTTGGTTGTCACAGCGATGCCTGTCATCCCAAACTCTCTACAATCATGTTATCTAACTGTCTTATGTTTTGTCACATATAAACGGGATATTTTCCATTCGGTACTCTCACAACCTTTACAAGCTGCCTCTCTTAAGCACTATCTGTTGACCTTTTCTGCAATTCTTTAACCTTTTCTTGACACAACAGATTGTGCTCTGGGAGACATCTTACTATTGCGTGCAATTTGTCAAGCTCACGCTGAAAAATATCCCTGTTGTTAAGACATGTTTTCCTCGTGTCATTTCCTTCATGATAGTTCCTGCACACTGCCAAGGATTGTCTGGTGCTGGTAAAGGAAGGCTGGGAATCGTGCTGCGCTGTCATTTCTCACCAGTCCCCAGTGTGCGATACACCACTGTACTTTGTATAGATTCAGTGACCCGGGCTGACAAAGAGGGGCCCAGTGGGAGCCAGTGCCCTACTCGCTGCACAACAGGTAATTATCACCACCATCGCGCAATAAGTGGTGTATTCAAATGAGGAAAATTGATATGTAGATGAGGTGCTGTGCCTGTCACCGCGCCATGCGTGTGCACATCTACCACATGCATAAACAGCAGCGGGCGCGCATGCGTGTCCGTGCGCGGGGCTGGCACGATTGTCAAGCGGATGCTTGCAGCACAGAAATGTGGAATCTCAGGCACACGCGCACTCAGAATTCATTTTGACACCAGCAGATTAGGATGCAGAGGACGTCCTGCAGCGCTTTTTATTAACATATGCCATCCCACCGGGGGGTCAGCAATGCTTAGCAAAGCACCACCACCAGCACTGCAAGAATTATTTCTCAAATCAACGCTGCCTTTTTCAGCTCCCTTTTACGTCCCTCTCCGTCAGTTCCACATTCCAACAACAAAACGTGGGTAATAATTTAACTGAGGTTGTCTTGCTCAAAAGTAGAATCTAAGTGTTACAGGGTGATACAGCTTCAACTCTGGAACAGCATAGCTCATTCACACTGCTTAGTTCAGACAGTTATTGTTCGGTGCTTAAGCTGTAAAGGCTGGTATTTGACATTTTGTAATTATGGTCAAGTGGGGGAAAAAAAAAAAAGTTATTGCAGGTTTATAGAAAGAATGTATTCACCAACATAATGACAGCACTGGTGTACACCTAAAATGGCCTATGAATGTTCACTTAAGAAGCGCTCTTTCACCGCCAAGAAGTACAATGGTTGTTTTTCAGTAGATATATGTTGTTGGAATAATGACATGCCTGTGGGCTGCTGAAGCTTGTAACTGTGGCAACAGAGGCTGCATTATACATTCCTATTTGCAGCATTTTGGGGCTATAGTATTCAGATAGATCTCAGGTAGTCTGGACAATAAACAGCATCCTTCGCCTCATTTCCACAACAATGATTCAGAGTATCTGGATACTGGAGTGATGGAAGTGTTAAGCCACTGATCATGTTGATCCTAGCACAGTGCTATGGATAGTAACACGGAGAACAACAGCCCATGGACAGATACCAAAATTAACTATCGGCTGCTATGTGGGAGGGAAGGCTCTTTACGGGGAAAGGTGCAAAGAACCTACGTATGAACAGCAACGTTCCCAGCATAGCTAAATGCTTAATGAGGTCTGCACATTAGTACAACAGCTATCCATGCGAATAGGTCTGCCGTGTCTGGAGACACAAACATCTGCATTTAGAAACAACTTCCATGCTCCCTGCAGTATGATATGATTATGTTTAATTTTTAGAATCACGGCACATGGCGCAGGGATTTTGGGTAATCCCCCGTCCTGAGGCTTCCAGTGCAACTACGGTACTGCCTCACTTGGCTATGGCTGAAAGATAGACAATACAGACTGTGCATCAGCTCTGCGTTATGGGACCGCCCATGGTCTCACTGCTGAGGCTGTGCAGTGTTTGAGATGACTTTCATTTTGGATTTTGGAAGTCGTAATTGGAATCGTTGATTATTTTAAGACTTGAACTTTCTGGATTATTGCATTTCAACTGAATGACACATTTTCTGTTCATACAGTTTGCCTTCCCCATCCAAAGCTCTCAATACACACCTGGGTGGTTGAGATGATGTATGTGATATTAATCAAACAAACCTGGCTTAAATAACTTTTTCTTCGACTCTTATTTGTCAAGATTTTGTATCACTAACATGCCAATGTGACTGATATGTGCAGTGCCATGACGTTGTTTCAAACCTGTCCCAGCTGCGCTATTAGAGTAGTCCTTTCTGAAAAGGATGGCAGAGAAGAGACAGAGCTGCATCTCGGGATGTTTTCTCTAGCGCGAGACTGGAAGCAGCAAATTTATAGTTTTCATTATTTTTTTATCAATTGTCTGCAACCTTGTGTGGTCTAGAATGTGTACAAAAGAAAAGGGAATTGGAAAGCCAAGAAAATAATGGATTAGCGTTCTAATAATGAAACAATGTAAAATGAAAGCCTTGGGTTCTTAACAGAGTTACCTAACAGACATAACGGTTCGCGAGAACAACACTCGTACTTCAAATGTCACTTAAAGTAAAACAATAGCTTTAACAGAAACTCTTGAGTTTAACCTTAAACCTGAATACCAAGCGCTATTGAAGATCTTGCACAGCTTGGGGCTAATCGGATGTGATGTACAGAAAATAGGTGATTAAGCGCCTTCACAAGAGCATTGGGGTTTCCATTCAGGCGCTGCCATGCCAACCTGTTGAAACTTTTCTGAGCTGTGTTCCTGCCAAGTATCCATTTGATAAGATGTAGGTAGTGCTCCTACAAGAAATAGTACTGTTATTCTTGATCCAACGGTATAGCTGCTTTTAAACCGCTACACCTTTCAGTGTCAAATGCTTTGTTGCTCGATTGCTATTTATGTTTGCATTCTAAGTGTACTAATTTACTGAATGAATATGTCAGCTGTGCCTATAGTACAACTACCTGTTGTTTGTTCCATTGCTGATGCCGTGGGGACATAAAGCAGCTTACATAGTCATGATTTTACAATGCTTCCCTATTTTGGAGACATTTTAGAAATCGTAAACTTTTGGCATGAGAACTTTGTTTATGGTTTGAGTAGGTTTAAGGTTGGACAAACAGTGGTTATAGCAAGTCAGCATTATGGCAGCAGTGATGGATATACAACTTTGTGTGTGTGCGTGCAGGTATAAATACCCTGTGCACATGCTGTACCAAAGTTCAGAGTGGGTCACAAGCATTGCCAGAATTCTGGCCTGTTTGACAACAGCTTTCCCTGGACCACAAAACAGTAAATACTAATCATCTTTGCATGTTCCAGGGCCCACCTCTGGGTCCCTTTTCATTATTAGGTGTTTTTTTTCCGAGAGTCATTAGTATGTAGGTGTCATCACCGGCTGTGGGAGCGGCTGACATCAGGGGACGACCAATAAAATTGCGGTGTCCTTGACAATAGCTTGTTTTGTTTCACAGGATTCTGACTGATTTTTTTTTTTTTTTTTGATATAGAGGATGATAAATCCAAAATGCAGTGCATCCTTGGCACCTTGAACAAAACTGATCTGAGAAGCGGGAAACACACACACACCTGTTACTTTTGAGGTGATCCATTCCATACAATTCCCTTTTTGTGCATCACTGCACATAATAGCAGTACCAAGAATCATTGGTGAGCTAACCTCCAAGGGTTAGGGCTAAAAATTCCAGCGTTTGACCATTAGTGATACAACTCCTGCTGCTTCTCTTCCAGTACCCCTTATTGCATTTGGGGGAAATACCACAATGGCAGGAGCGGACAAAAAGCACTGATGGAAAATCAAAGACATGACTTTGTCTACATGAGCAGATTTAGATCACTTATGCACAAGCAGAACTGAGGATTCTAAGAGATAGTGTTGGGAAAACTACTTTTCCAACACTAAAAGTAAGCAATGCAGCATTTCTTTTATTACTTCTTCACAGAAGTAACTTATATCATTTGATTACTTTTTTGATTACCTTTCAAAGAAACAGTTTGAACCAAGAAATAAAGCTGAAATACATGCACTGAAATCAGGCAGCGCAAACCTCATGACAGTACTCATGTCTGCTGTCATAGTTTTATTAAAAATCCTTCAATATAACCTGAATTAAATTGCGTCTGGATCACACATAAATACCACCATGGCGGGGCGGGAGCCTCTTTATTTTATGTGTGTGTCTGAACTTATCCGTAGATGTTTCCCCAGGTTTGACATTTTCACCGCCGTAAACAAGCTTCACACTGTGCAGTCCTGCTGGAAATATGCCAGAGAAGGTGTTTCTGCGTGACAAAAACTATATTAAACTGCAACCTCTTAAAATCACCAACAATCTGATTAGTATGATTTGTGATAGTACTTTGAATTTTATTTTATTTTCTCAGTGACTTTAATTTAACACTGTTGCATGTAGAGTAACTGGTTTCTTTGCGAAACTACAAATGTGTGCAACATACCAGAATAGCCAGTTGGTGTCAACATCTCAAAGGAAAAGATCTAAAGTTTAGTTTCACCTTAAAACCCCAGATATCCTCGCACTTTCTCTTATTATGCTGTGAAGTTTCGCTGTAGCTGAGAAGTTATTTGTCTCATTACAGATTTCATGGCTAATTTGTCTTGCCTTGCTCCTCCACACTGACCTCAAGTTTACTTCCAAGGATGCACTGACTTTGATTAATGAGCCGAACTATTTTGCTGCCTCGCGGATATACAGTATTGTATAATGAACTGAAGACGAACATGCCTTTTCCATCTCTGCGTATTAGAACATTCAGTTACCAGCAAACTTCATGTCATTCAATGCCTCAAAAGGGTTTCATTTATTTTAGTAGCTTCTATGTATATCTAGTTATATTAAATATATAAAGTTGAGGTACCACTGCTAGTGTTCTTGTTCCTCCTAGATTATTCCCACTTGGTCCTCATGGTTGCCATACCGCATGCCTGTGGCGACAAATCTCAGAGCAAGGGACGTGTCCTCAAAATACTGGTCGCCTCTTCCATCATCCGCATTTCCTCCCACCACGCGCATCATCTCTAGCCATCTGTTTGGAGTTCTCGGGGAATGGTCAGTGTTTGATTGCGTATGTGTGTTTATATGTTGGAAGGGTCTTGTCATCCTACACAGCACTCGCCGAGCGTAGAGGGCAGCTTGTAGCACAATGTGTCCAGCTCATACAAGCCTAATAAGGGCTATGGAGACTTGTTATTCAGACACAAGGCTCTACTGGTGGTTTAGCTAAGGGTCTAATGCACATGGTCCATACCAAAGTGTGCCAGTTAAAGGCACAATACAGTCTGACACATATTACCAATTCCATTATTGGATTCCTTTATCATTATCACCTTATCATTAAGTTGGCAGATACAGAAACTCCGTTGCCTAGAGTGGCATAAATGTTTTTCCTTGCTCACTTCGAAAAGAAAAAAAAAAAATCTTTGTACATCCTGTCGTATCAGAGAAGTAAACTCAGGATAGACACCTCCTACCGGATTGAAGATGTCTCCATGGAGACCAAGCTGACCATATTCCCTCTCCTCTCCTTGTCACTGGCAGGCACAAAATTAATTAAAGCTGTGCTTCTCTCTGGAGCATATTCTCTAATAAGTAGCTCATTGGCTCTCTGACATTTGAGCGTGCGTGTGTGTGTTTGTCCTTGTCGGTGTGTGTCAGGCATCTTTTCATAAATAGCCTCACAGTGGGTTTTCATGTTTTTCCACTGTTGCCAAGATCAAAGGAGCAGAAACAAAGTTCATTACAAACTTTAAGGGTAACGGAGTCAAGCTGACAGTCATTCATCACTGCGGTGTAAACGAGGTAAATTGTCTCTTTAAATCTGTGGAGTCACAAAAAATGTATAGCATTCATGTAAAGGTAAAAAAATAACTAGCTAGAGCATTTGCATAGCCTCACAATAATGGGTTGAAGCGCATTTCCATCTATCTACATATTCCAGCGCGTTGAAATGTGCCGTCATACTGTAGATCCTTTTTAAACACACTACAACTTAAACAGTCCCAGTTCTGACTCGATATTTTAACATGTGCACGCAGTGGAGACGTAACCCGATTAACCTTAATGCTTCGAACACAGCGAGAAAAGTCCCAGCCCCGTTTCTCCCCTGCACAATTACAAACAGACACACGCGAGCGGACGCGGAAAGGCCTTGGTTCCCATTCAGTGGACACACACATGCATCATTAGCGGCGAGCCAGATACCGGTGGGTGGTAGCTGACAGAGGAGTGGAGCTTGTTGTCTTCACTTAGCCCCATCAGCAGAAAGCGAGGAAAACACACAGACACTGTCTGCAGGGTCCGGTTCTCAGATCGCTAAGAAGCTTCCCTCAGAGAAAAAGACAGCTGATGTCAAATAATAGTAAATTGTTTCTGCCTTGGCAAGAACTCAGAGTTCTCACCTTCATCACCCTGCTGTAAATGATTCAAAATCAGACCAAGAAGGTTGTTTAGAAGGATTTTATGTTTTATGTGAAAGATGAAAGCGCTCTTAATAATTTGAACAATTACATTATTTACAGACAAAAGCGAACAGTACGAGGAAGGCAAATAATGATGATGACCAAAACAGGAACTGCAACCAGTCCAGAATATAAAACTAATAAACACTCCAAAACGAACACAAATATGAAGCTTTCCAAACATGACCTATGCTGTAAATGCATTTTTCCCCCCATTATATCCAACAATCTAACCATTTAAAAACACCTGGTCAACATCATTTAAATCATTTTTCAATAAATAGGAAAGCAAAGAAATATTCAATCACCGCTGCTCTTCAAATGGTCCTCTCAATCTGTGCTCACATCTGCGTCCCAGTCACATAAAGGTAACCTTAAGCTGTCGAAATATCAGGTGTAGCCAGCTATGCTCCTCCAGCGCTATCCCCACAGGAGTTCCCATAGAATTTACAGTTCAGTGGTTGGGGCTTGTTCATTGACTCGTGTCCTCTGCCATGCTGACACAAACTAGAGGCACAGAAGATGTCATAAGATGTCACATGGTGATGTGTTTCAGAGACGGTGAGTCAAGGGAACAGAGATCATCTGTGGTGCACTGGAATGGTACACTGGAGGAGGTGAAGAGGGGAAAAGAAAATGGCATGTGAGGAGATGTGGATAAAAATGAACAGATGTACCTGCAAAGCCTCTGCATGCATGTATGGTACGTTTCAACGAATGAACCGCTGTTCTTCACTGCAAAGGCAATTTACCGATCTGAAAACGGTGTCGAAATTATGAAAATGGATCCGTGACCACCGCATTAATCGAGGGCAACTGCCACGAGGCATGAGAAGCACACGGGTGGGTGCCGGTAATCCTAGAGATTCACCTTGTTGCCAGGAGTAGCCAGACAAGCCAAGCAATCAAGTGCCAGTGAATGGATGAATGG
This sequence comes from Chelon auratus, assembly GCA_030220025.1. NCBI lineage: Eukaryota > Metazoa > Chordata > Actinopteri > Mugiliformes > Mugilidae > Chelon > Chelon auratus. Next base: position 9,281 of record JASGAT010359522.1, on the reverse strand, counting down.
TGCTGCAGAATCCATCTTTATGTCTCTCTGCCAGGGAATGTACTGACCCCACAGTAGGTTTCCATCTGTGACATTTACAAAACCCTTTGTGAACCGATGCACCCTCAAGTGAAGGGGTTGGATTTAATTAAGGTGGTGTCATGGGATGTTAGAATGAAACCATGCTGGAAGATGAACTATTAAATGCATTGTCATTAGTTTAACAGGTGCATATTCCGTACATGTCCAACACCATAAAAAAATAAATAAATAAAATAAAAAAACACCCGACTCCATGATGCCGTTTTTAAGACTGATGCAAATTAAACTGAAATAAGCAGCGAGGCTAAATCTCACTAGAGCTAAATCTCCAATTCGTTTCTTATTTTGTATGTGATGTTTCGTGTAATGTAATTAAAGCCAAACTAATCTTCTCATATTGACTTTAATGCAGCTCTCCAAGTGGATGAATATGGCCTGTTGATGCATTTTTAATAGTTTTGGGAAAACAGCAGTGATCTATGACATAAAAGTCTTTCAGTATATTGAAGACTATAGAGACAGAGCACAGTTAAGCTCCACCAATACCAGAGGAAAATCAGATTTATCACTCTGAAAAATACGCACATTAGTCAATCTCATCCCGTTGGAATCGTTTTACGAATTATATGAACGTACATACTAATCAATTTAATTGATAAGTTGAGAGTGAGTGAAGTAGCGGTTTATTGTAAACCTATTGAAGGATTGAAGGACACAGGGATGAGGCAGGAGTAGGAAACAAAGATAGTCTAATAAAAACTGACGAATGATAACAAAAGGCGCTGCTGTTGAGAGGCAGGTAAGAACCAAGTGCACAAGTACACAAGGAAGCACAAGTCCAAGACAAATGGGGCATCAGAACAGAACAGAACAGAGGGAACACATCAGACAACTCAAAACCAAAGACAAGGAAAGGCAGGGCTATATATACATGTGGGGAGAGGGGCGACGCAGGTGAAACTAATGAGGGCGGAGCACACAAGGAGAAACCAATCCAGCAATCAGAGGGGGAAAACACAAGACAAGAAACTCCAAGGAAGATCTTTACAAAATAAAGCCTGGAAATACAAAGAAAACCAAACAGGGTCACAGAAAATACCAAAACTCAGAACCATGACAAGTATAAGACTGTGAAAATACATAATTAGACAATACACCCAAATTCATGTGGTGTCATCAGAAATATCTCCATAAAAGGCCAGTGAAAATCAAGACAAATACTATACTTAGGTCTTTCACCTCATTTCACCGAGATGCAGTTAAAAGTAGGTTTGCATCCAATTAAATGGTGCTGTCCTATCTTTTGATCAAATATGACATTCTTTACATGCCAAACATTTACATCATATGCCATAGCACGATTCAAACTAGATTCAAATTTGTTTGCCTCTTACCACAGATTACCACATCAATTTTTTCAGAAATAAGGTCCCACAATTTTGACTGGATTTGCTCTTCTATTGTATCCTCTCCATTGCCTACATTCCATCTGCTGATGCCTAAAAACTGATGCCTGATCTGTGATGGGAAACACTGAAAACACTGTAAAGAAGATATCCCTAAGTTTCCATAGCCTCCCAAACTTTGAAACCGAAGAAACAGAGACAAAAGAGTCAAAATATACAAGGGACCAATGGGAAAACTGTGGGAGACTAACACTGCCAAGCACATCAAGCATTTTTTTTTTTTTTGCTGATAAGTCAAACACTCAAATGTGAGTTGTAGGTTCTGAGTGTTTGCAAGTGCCTTAGCTACGTACAGTAGCTTGTAAACGAGTCACTAATAATAGGATTCTCGGATGCTTAAGTAATCGCTTAATGTACCGTAGCTCCTTACCAGGAAAATCAACATTAATGGCAGAAATGACACCATCTCACCCATCCACACACAATCTACATAACACCATGTAGATTAGACGTGAATGAAGGTCAAACAAGGTCCAGAAGAATTCATATTATCTGAATGCCAACTGCTAAATATGAGCAGTTATTTTTTATTTTTGCGTCTGCTGTTTTTGGAGTTTTCAGATATTCAGTATAATTACAGAAAAGTGTATGTAAACACTTCAGACAACAAGCTGTTAAACACAGTGTAGTGGAACAGCAGCAAGTAATAGTCATGTTAATTTGAATCTTGGTGAAATGTGAGACTGTGTTTTTGTTTTTTGTTTTTTTCTCTCAAACAAAAATCCTGCCCGGCAGATACAGGCTAATGAGCAAATAACTTCAGCAGGGAAGTTAGTGTGGAAGATTTAAAAGAAAACTCATGACTGAATGGGGGTGGGGTGAGGGTTGTAGCACCACATTCTCATCAAGTAAGGACTGCAAATGGAAGATCGCTAGACAGAAATCCCACATGGTGCAAAAGAACTCATTAGGAAACACAGGATCGATAGCTGGATTGTTAGATGGAAGCAGGAACAAGCACCGGACAAGGCCAGTCCACTGGCTTACTCTGGATCATTGCTTTAAGCCCATTTTGACTTCCGGCACCTTTCCCCACCTTCACGCACACACACACACACACTGTCCATCCCCCACCTTCCTCAATGGTGGTGCCCATCCATCCGCTTGACTACACAGCTCTGTGGTTCAGACCACGTCTTTTGCTGCAGTATGTGAACACAGGAGAGGAAAGCGTCCATGTGCAGAGGACGTTTTCATCCACATTCAACCCTGCCAATTCCCACTGCCTTGAGACACCTCTAATAAAACTCAAGCACACCTTTTAAAATTAACAGACAGGGTATATCGCTGTGCAGTGAACTGTACAAAATAAATAGATTCTGTCAGAAAAAAAAAAAAAAACTCTGAAGATGCAATTTCAGGGTGGGTTTCTTCATTCATTTTTAAGTACCTGAAAAAAGACGTATTTTCAGATATTCAGGTCCGGTAGAAAGAAAGAAGAAATGAAAGACTTGTGCAGCTGAATGTATTAAGTAAACGTGGGTAAACATGGCATTCCCTTTTTTATACTGCACCTGTAATCTCTTACTCCTTCACCTGCAGTGACTTCATATTTACCAGTCGCCTCAGCCTCGGGCAACATGCCATTTCAGCTTAGACAGCTCATCAGGATGAGTGGCAAGCGTAGGGAGGTGAACTTTACCAACTGAAGGAGAGAGAGCCGAGCGGGGCTAACATGCCTCCCTTCTCAAGGTGAGACATTGTGTGTTGCTGCTTTCAGTAAGCATGGTTTTTAAAGCCTGAATTGGTCACAAAATATTCTTTCACAATCTCCGACCAATACACAACAGGCTTTCTTTTTTTTTTTTTTTTTTCATTAAATGACAAAATGCGTGTAACCATTGATCAAATGCAAGACAGCTTTCACATTTTCACCCGCTGGGGGTCAGATTGCCTCAAGTTTCATCATGTATTGGTGTTCACCTTGACTGAGTCTCTTATGGGACCAGGAAGAAATTGTTGTGTTCAGCAGTTAATCATCTGTTGTAAGTGCAGGACCTGTCCATCGCTCATGTTCATGTTTTGCGGGATGACTTTCTGTCCGTCTCTTCATCTGCCGTATCGGTTTAGTATACTGCTCCGGAAAGTAATCCTCTTGACGAAAATAGGCTGCATCTGTTTGGTAAGAAGGAGTGCAGGTAAGAAAATGGAGGGGAGATGAAAGCGTATCAACAAGATGAGAGGGGTGAAAAGGGTAGTCGATGAGAGGGCAAGATGAGTAGAAGGAAGATGAAGACGGCGCGCGTATGATGAGGCTTCTGTCGCTGCTAATTACATCGAATGCCTCATTAAGTGCAAGCTTCTCACAGAGGCGAGGGGCTGCTGGTGTTGGTGGTGGGACTTCAGCATTAAGAATCAGGAGTGCGGGCCGTGCTAGCTCCTGCTCTCAGCTGAGTCATGAGCAAGACATAGCACCCTCCTTGACACGGTGTTATTCCTCAGGTCATGGCCATTTAGCCAGCACCAAGCTTAGCTCCCTCATCTGCGCACTTTCTTGAAGAAAGGACCCCAGTCCATTAAGCTCATCCTGCCCATCGGTTTCACAGCTAAAAGCTTACCTTGGTGACCCGTGCCGACCATTAAGCTGTAGACTATGCTAAGCCCCAGGAACATTTACTGCCAAGGCACAGCATTAGACGTACACAGTGTTACACGCAAATGCTATATCGTGACCTCTTGCCCGGATGACACTGATAAAAGTGGCCGCTTTACTTGAGCATGTGGCTTGTGGGTGACAAAGCTGCTGCCCGAAGACATCACGGTACAACGCACCTATCCGCCATTATCAACAGCAGCACAGACATCAACACCTAGGTCAAAAAAAACAAAAAAATCTAATCAATTTACTAAATCATTTACAGCTTTAGCAGACTACACGGATTGCTTCAGGTTTCATCATGTATTGGCTTCCTATATTTCTTGTGTTTTCCCCTCTTTAAATTAGTCCAGCAGCCAAGCAGACATATTTCAGCCAAAGTCAGCGGTAAAATTACGACAACTTGGAAAGGTGTAGCGGCATTAATGAGGATAGTGTTTGGGATGTCTAGCCCTGCAGCAGTATTCAAATCAGATTATTCTGTTTCTTCTTCTTTTGAGCAAAACACTAAAAGACAAACAGCCGAATTCATGGTTTGTTGCTCCTCATTTCACTTCAGACATCGCCTATACATCACGTAGTCCTGTCTTAATGCCTAATAATATGTGAATGTCTGTTAATTATTTAAAACCCGTTGTGTAAAAGTGCTTGCCTTAATGGAGCCTTTCTTAAGTAAGCAATGCTAATGTCAATTAAACACACTCTCAGCGTGGATGACTAAGATGGTTTTGCAGTCGGACATCAGCTATGAAAGTACGGTACACAGTCTCTAGTTTGCTGACTACATACAGACTGGCACATTTTTTATTACATGATTAAATCTCCAGCTGAACATATGCTCAGTCATTTAATTTTGTCCTATATTTTTGTAAATGAACAAATCAAATTAGTAGAATGTGAAAAATCAAAAAGCAGGTTTTTGATTTCTGTTTATCAGAAGAAGACGTTTTCCATCAGATCATTTGGAGTCAAAGAGCAAAATGTGATAATGTAGCAAGAACTTGTAGAAATACATGTTTCAGCAGATATAGTTGGAGGAGAATAAGAACATCAGAGAGCATAAATTTTTTTAAAAAATAAAACAGCAATTTGGCAATGATTGGCTGACAGATCATAGGACTTTTGACTGTGTCGTCAAGCAGAAGTGGTGAAGTTAATGGTACATGGGAAGTAGTGACCGTGGAGGGATAGACACAAGTAGGAACAGATTGTCTTTATGGAACTATCTTCCTGAGCTTCATTTCAGTTATCATTATGTACGCACTGGTCACTATGAATTACTTGCTGTGCAGCTATCCTTATACTGTAAATGACCAATGCCAAATGATGATGTCTCATTCAAACAACCCTGATTTGTGTCACTAGGTTTCTCCCTGCATGTTTTTCAACTGCAGAATACGGTTTAATATATGATAATGAGAACAGTGAAGGAGAGAGAGAACACACATTTCAAGGCACTCTCCTCTTTTCTTTTTTTTTTTTTCTCCTCTTAGAGAGGTCATTTGAGGTGGGAGACTTATCTTCAACAGTTTCCCTCTCTTAACGTTCATGAGGCAGAAGATTACTATGGCTGCGTCAGTGACCCCTGAACTCGACACCAAGCCGAGCCCGCAGGTGAGTTTATGGGCAACCATAACAGAACGGGGGATGTCAGGAACAAAGCAAGCTAGGGCTGTCTGTTGAGTGCAGACCACTAAATTATTATAGTAATCAATACATCAATAGTAGTTTGGTTTTTTCAACTCTTTCCTTTTTCATGACACAGTTTCTGGCCTTTTATTGAACTGAAAGAACAAAAATACTAGACATCAATACCATCTAGTTCAACAACTTCCAAATACAGCCTCAAAAGTTCTGTTCAGGGAGCACAAACACCTCTCTGACACTGTCTCGGCAAAAAACAGGAGATTAAAAGTTTCATAGAGGTGAGACTGGGTGTTTCTGAAAGCCCGTGGCATTGGATGGCATTACAAAGAACAAAGGTTTTTATTCTCTACATACTGCGAGCATTCCAGCCCCGGCATTTTTTATTATATGGCCCAGAGGTTTCACGTCTCCCCACACACCTCCCAGATAACATGAAAATGAAACACCGTGCACGCTCTCCTGTAGCTACTCATAAAACTCCTCTAAATTTTTGCCACTCTGCTTTCACAGTTCTTGTAATAAACTTTTCATAATTTGTCCATCATCAATATTTAATAATAACATAAAACTGAGTCATAGCAAACCTGTTAGGCATTTTAAAAGAAAAAAAATACAGTTTATGACTTTTGCATTCATTTTGCAGGTGTGAGAGTGAGGGTGAGTGTGAGGGACACAAAATAGGTTAGTTTTACATCTCTAACATTTGCTGCACTGTTCCCAGACACAGCAGAATTTATTCGGAAACACTGTTAACTAGTGAGGTCCTCTGGGCTGCTGTTAAGGTGGATTATTCTTGGTTAAGGATTGAGTTAGCACAGGTTATATTTACGGTTCGTCGCTGGATTCCCTTTGCACTGCTTGGTGGAAACATGATATATGAAACAGCCCTACTGTGCTTTCATTATTTTCCACAATAACTACATGTACAGAGTTTCTGAGAAGAAGCGGTTAGGGTTAGGTACAGCAGTAAATCACTGTTTACCATAATGACACTGCTTGCATTATTTATTTTATTTTTTTTTACAAATGCAAAGACTTCTATTTGGCGTGGTATGTATTTTTAGTGAGAGCACGTGTCAGAGCCATATCAAGATTTCTAAGGGTTACTTTAAGGAGGCACTCCAAAGATGATGACTGTAGGGTTATCTTTGGCTGGAAACATGGAGGCTTCCAAAATGTAACATGCATGGTCACAGACAAGCATAGAGACATACAGAGAGGTCAGTAAAGGACAGCTAGGTAAAGGAAAGAAGGTGAAATATATAACAATAACAGAAATAACAATAGAAAAGATAAAACAAATAGGCTTTTATTTTTTGTTTTCCACGTAAGGACAAGTCGTTAAAACTTTTCTTTAAAATGTCTACTGCCAAAGTTCAGTAACCTGAAACTGTCAAACGTATCAAACTCTTCCAAGGCGTCTGTAAGATGAGATAAGTGTGCGACACTGGCTTTGTGTATATATTTGTCAATTATCACTCTGACACATTAAAGTCAAGTTAATGATCATCACACTGTTTAACAAACTGTGGTAATGCAGGACCGTGATGGTGATAAGAGGACAGTGTCATCAGAAAACTTCACACAAAGCCTGTTCAGCTGTCAGTGTATGTGATAAATTGAAGGGATGACAACACACAACCCTGAGGTGAACCTGCTGCTTGACAGGGTTGTGACGGACATTTGTCTATTCACAAAGACCAGACAAAGAACCTGCTGGACCCTCTCACTGAGAAAGTTTAAGATCAGCATGAGGAGCTGGTCTGGGAGACTGGAAAGAAAGCAAGTGTCTTGATCAGATTGCAAAGAGGGATCTTGTTAAAAATGGAAGAAAAGTCAGCAAATGAAAGTCTAGAATTGGGATCTGTGTTTTTCTAGGTACACAGTGTCCAGTATAAGAAGTTCAGCATCCTCCACAACTTTATCTGACTGATGAGCACATTAAAGAATTGAGATTTACGCCTGTAAAAGACACAGTAATAATCCTCTCAAAGTATTTCACCACTAACGATGTCAATGCAACAGGTCTGAACTCATTTAGCTCTTTGGAATTTATTGATTTGGGAATGGGTATAATGGTTAATGTATTCCATGTTGTTGTCCAAGATCAGCACATATCTGAAAGAGTACGGTGAATACTCCGCTAAGCTGATTAGCACAACAATGCACATTGCGTTTGATGTGCTGGGACCTTCAAAGCGGCTTTAAGATCCATTCCTTAGAATCTCCTGGGTCACCTGTGGTTGGGAAATAAGTTATGGTACATTATTTTGGCGGAATGCCTCTATTGTGAGAACTCCCTGGCATTCCATGCGTCTACAAGAAGCCGTGGAGCTGCAGCAGCAAAGGCCCCAAAACAGAACAAAACAAGCATCAATGGCACAGTATTGACATTGATAGACAGACACAGCGTAAAGGAGGAGCTGGGGCGGAGGATGGTTGCAAAGAGGCTTGCTGAGAAACAGCAACGGAAGGCAGTCTACAACAACTCAAAAAGCCGCCTTGAATGGCATTTGGCAATGATGCCTCAGGCGAGCTGTCAGCTGCAGGGTCAGTTGATATGGGCTGGCTCGGAGGATAAACTTTCAGCTGAGGAGCTGAGCTTGACCCCGTAGCCCGTCTGACCTAACGCTACGTTCCATTTGGTGCTAGCTGAGATAAGCACAGTGCAGCCTCTGTGTCTCCCAGCAGGCCATCTAAAGCGAGGAATGCGTTAAATATGCTCCTGTCCACTTGAGCCCCCCACAGTTTCCGTTTGGAAAACTTGAAGACCGTTGTCATTCATTCTGTCCCTGAAGTGACAAATGTATTAAGTTTGCGATCCATGCCTCTTAGCAAGCTGTTAATAATGGCTTTTTTTTCTCTGAAAGAAATCTCTGCAGCATTTTAAAAATCCTGCCCAGGGAACTCCCCTGAGTGTTGAGGGGAGGTGCAGCACAGATAGAACCTATGGAGTTCAGTAGAATTACCATACAAATAGCATATACTTAATGTTACAGTATATGGCTATTATTCAGGGGAGTTTTTGCAGAATCCTGTCATCTCCTGCAGACCGGCACTGGTTTACAACTCAGTGAATAGGAGCCTGTGTCATAACCCAACAAAATCAGGTGTATGTTGCTTCAGTTTGGACTGACGGAATACTAACTGCAGTACTAACTCACTTAATTATATCTTTAATCAGATTGGATGGTTAATGATTTTCAGCAAAAGCTAACTAAAACTGAAACATTTTAACATATGTCTTATTGATTATAATATATTATCATTCATTCATTCACCTTCTGTAACTGCTTGTCCTGTGAGGGGTCGCGCGGCGGCTGAGCCTATCCCAGCTGTCATTAGGCGAGAGGCGGGGTACACCCTGGACAGGTCGTTAGTCTATCACAGCTCTGACATAGAGAGACAGACAACCATTTACACTCACATGCACACCTACGGCCAATCTAGAATCACCAATGAACCTAACCAGCATGTCTTTGGACGGTGGGAGGAAGCTGGAGTACCTGGAGAGAACCCACACAGACACAGGGAGAACATGCAAACTCCAC
>JASGAT010359519.1:0-10645 GCA_030220025.1 Chelon auratus | reverse complement strand
CAGTTCAGTGTTCTGCTGGGAAACTTCTGGACCTGGCATTCATTGGTGTGGATGTTACTTAGACATGTAGCACCCACCTAGACCAGACCAGGCACCCCCACCCAACTGCACCAATGCGTGTTGAAAGCACACCCCCTTTAACAAGGGTGTTTCTGTGACACACAGAGTCTCTGGGTGCAATCCACTCCAAGCTTGGAGGACAAAGTACTCATGAATTATTTCCTTTACTCTGGGCTCTTGTGAAACGGACATAAATAAAAGCAGTACTGGTGTTAACATGTGTTGGGCTGGAAAAACTTTTTCTTAAAGCACTTTATTGTTTTTGCCCATAATACAGTTTAAACACTGATCAGCTACAACATTATGACCAGAGAAAGTCTACCAATCCAGTTGTCTTTTTTCAGTGTTCTGCTGGGAAACTTCTGGACCTGGCATTCATTGGTGTGGATGTTACTTAGACATGTAGCACCCACCTAGACCAGACCAGGCACCCCCACCCCATAGCAATGACACTCCTTGATGGCAGCAGCCATCCCCAGCAGGATGCAGGCACAAAAACGTTTTAGGAACAGCACAAGGTGTTGACCTGGCCTCCAAATTCACTAGATCCCAAACTGATCGAGGTGGTCATAATGTTATACCTGATTGGTGGATATATCATTGGAAAGATATAGACAGTCAGCATAGACATATCCTAACAATCACACAGTAACAGCCTCAAAAATCCATCCGTCCATCCACTTAGTTTCTTTCTGTCACTGCTCGGTCGATCCATCTGTGTAACACGTACAAACATCTTCCAGAGACACGTCAACAAACTACTGGCCTGGTTACATGATGCATTTTATTGTGCATGCTCTCCAGAGGAACATTACGTTTTATTCCGTTGACCCCTGACTCTGCAGTCAGGTAAGAATTGCCCAATAACAAACACTGGCTTTAGGTTGTTTGCTGAGTCCCAGTGTTTCTGGTCACATTTTGACAGTTCCCCTAGTTTTGTCACGTGTCCAAAAGTTTCTGCTTGTGTACAAGAAATACCAAAAGTCTAACTGGCAGCTCGCCATGAAACTCACAGAGCGCCTCCACGCTCCCCTCGGGATGATCCCTCTCAACTTTTGACGCTCTCCTCTTGTGCCATCCTCGAGCCCCCGAGCCTTCACTTCACACTCAGGATCTAGTCGGCATTTCGCCAAAGCATGTTACGCTAAACGCTCTTATTTCATCAAGTGCCCGGAGAAATTCATTCCTCCAGAGTCAACAGATGCATCAATGTCAGCCGGCCGCTCGTTCCCTAATAAGTTTCCGTCTTGCTGGATCTTGGGATCACTGCGGAACATTGAACTCTGCGTCGCTACAAGCCAACAAACACACAAATCCAAGTCAAATGAAAGTGCTGACTGGGAATGATTACAAGTCATCACCTCCTGGTTCTAAACACAGTTTGGGCTCCGTTGCAGTGGCAGCACATAAGCCCAGCTATTCCAGTCATTAAAAAGAAAGTAAGAGTAAATTACGTCTTGAAATGCTGCCACACACATTTTTTTATTTCCTCCCCCCTTCTCTGCCTTGTTCATACAGAGATCCTGCCATTATTAAACCATATGTACGTCGAGCATCTGGTTTCCATTTGTGGAGAAGATGGTGATTCTTGTGGTTCTCGTCGGAGAAGCTTTTTCGATGCCTTTGTTTCTTTTTTTGTCTATGGTTTCTATTCAGGCCTTCACGGCAGAGTAAAGTTTAGAGAGAGAGAGGGAGACGGAGAACACAGTAATGCTTCTATTCTCTGTTGGCATCCACTGCAGGGAGGAAGAAAAGGCCAGGGAGAACTGTGGACACTTAACTCAGCAGAGAACAAAAGATACTCCTTCCATTCATCCACGATGTGCTGCTTCTGTCGTTTGAACGCACACAAACACCGCAGCTTTTAGCCATTCATGCAAACGTGCTGCAGGAGTTTGAGGAAGAAAAACTATTTACAAAAGGTAAACTTTGAACTACACGAGGGTAAGCATATGACGAAGCTTGATTCTCGCACGGATTATAACTGTGTTTTTACACTCAGCATCTCTGCAGCATTAAATACCTGCTGAGGGGGTAAGTTTACCCTTAAACTGTGTTTAAGAGGTAAAGAAGGAAGAAGGAAGATCACAGTCCAACAGATGATCCCCCTCTGGCAAGCCCCGGCATTATGTGGGCAGCTGACTTCAACAAGCACCAGTGTCTGTTACGGATTAACAGATGTGCCTTCTGGTTACTATGGACTACACGCACTACATGCCACATATAGCCACCACATGCGCACTCGGCCCTGCAGAAGCACTGAGGCAAAAGGTGCGTCGCCTCGGAAATAAAAACAAACCGTGTGTTATGGGATATCGTATTGGGGATTATGGAGTTCGTAAACAAGTACACGACTGGAAGGAATTTTGAAGAGAATTTCCATTGACGTGACTCATCTGCATTTACATTCAAAACCTCTCTTTCCATACATCAGCTTCATGTAAGTTTTTGGCTCAGAAAGCTAAAATGTTCTGCCAAGCTGATCATCTTTGGATAACACTGGAGGTAGCAAGAGGTGGTTGGGGTGGATGGAGCGCTTTCTGAGTGCTTGTAGTAGAGTTCAAGGTACTTAACGTTACAGGCTGCAAATGACCTGCATTTACAATCAAAGCCCTCCCCTATACACAGTGTTGTGCATGAGTTTCATTCAATATGGGAAATAACAACAAATAACAAGGAAAAAAAAAAATGCATGATTTACAGCATACAGCACGGCTGGTGCAGCTGAAAGAGAAGCCGCCTCCGGCAATGCAGAAGCTGCTGATCCACACAAACAGTTGAGTTATTTCCTAGTATGTACAGTCAATGGTTTTTCAAGAAAGCAGCACAGATCCTGGAGGAAAGAAATATGACAGGCTGGGGATGGATGGGCAGGTCAGTCGGAGGTTCTACTGAACAAGAATAGCTCGAGGCAGCTCATTTAAACAAAAATGGAAAAAATGAATGCGAACTGTTCATTTTGGAGTCTGTGACCTTAGTTCAAAATTAAAAAATGTGAACTACGAACTAGTTCACTTTTATCTGTGTGAACTGAACTTTGAACAGGTTCCTGTTTAGTGTGAACTTGCAGAACACTGCACTATACATCAGCTTTACGTTATGTATTGGCCCAAATGTATTCATTCATTCATTCATTCATCTCCTGTAACCGCTTGTCCTGTGAAGGGTTGTGGAGGGGCTGCAGCCTATCCCAGATGTCATTGGTACAAGAGGCGGGGTCCACCCTGGACAGGTCTCCAGTCTATCTCAGGGCTAACACAGAGAGACAGACAACCATTCACACTCACACCTACGGCCAATTGGGAATCACCGATGAACCTAACCAGCATGTCTTTGGACGGTGGGAGGAAGCTGGAGTACCTGGAGAGAACCCACAGGGAGAACATGCAAACGCCACACAGAAGGGAACCAGTCGGCCGATGGTTTAGAACCCAGAACCTTCTTGCTGTGAGGCATCAGTGCTAACCACCTCACCGCTACAAATATACAAATAAGTTTTCCAATTAATTTTCGGTGCAAGGCAATTTCTGGAAGTTTTATTATTTTTATTTTATGGTTTAAGGTGATTGAGCTGGCAGAATATATAAAGCATGTTTGTGCAGACACGGCCTACCCAGAATGCTCTCTGGCATTAATTGCTCCGAGAGATATTTCGAAATGCAGTCCGTTGGTTACTTTCCTTTGGCTTTGCCTTTGTTTGTTCATGCTGTGCCTGCGAGAGTGACTTTATGTTTTACTAGTCAGGGTTTCATCAATCATTCATCAGCTCTGTATTTTGTAACAGACAACATAAATGCAACATCATGGTGGAGGGGAAAAAAAAGAAAACGAGAGAAGAGACAGACAAGATATAAAGAACATTGTTTTTTTTTTACATCACAACCACCATATCATTTGTACTGGAATCTGAAAATTGGAGCGGTGAACATCTTTGAGTCCTCTTGAGGGTAAACAGCCTTGTATTGTGGCTCGGGAGGAATGGCTGGAGGAGGAGAGAGGAGATATGAAGGAGGCTAAACAAACAAAAGAAATAGCACAGTAAAATATATATATGTGTGTGTGCGTGTGTGTTCAGATTCAGGGCTCATAAAGAGGAGCTTTCATAAAACTGCTGAGGAAACACTTTCATAAGACAGGCTGCTGCTGCTATTTTCTCTTCTTTATTTCCGTCGTACATTTTTTTTTTTCTTTTTTAAATTTTGGTTGGGAATGCTCTGGGTGGGGATGGTATCTGCAGAACGTCCTGCAGGCCTCGAGCAGCAGGAACCCCATATAATGTAGCTTAGGACAAAGGAAGGTCAACAAATACCTCAGAATCAGAGGAATGAAAGAAGAAATGAAGCTGAAGACATATCTCTACAGGTGATCTCATGACTTCTACACCATCATTGTTCTGTAGACAGATGTGTATGATTGCTTCTGCAAATAAGTATATAAATTACGTATTTAAATCAGATGTACAATAAATATATATATATTAAAGGTTTAGGGTTAAAATACCAAAACAAAGACAAGAACACAAGATAATGCACTGTAAGACAAAATGGGTAGCATCACAGACGACTTGATAGAGGTCAAGGGAAAATTCAGGACTATATATACACACATGGGGTTAATGAGACACAGGTGAAACTAATGAGGGCAGAGCACACAAGGAGAAACCAATCCACCAATCAAACAAAATAAAAACAGGAAACTCAAAGAAAACCAAACAGGGTCATGGAAAATACTCAATTACAGACCCTTTCACGTCCTACGTCATGACTAAGTCACAGTGGTCAGCTGGAGTTCAAGTACGACTCACCACAGAGCAGAGTAGGAGGCTGCTGTTCACTTAATGTTATCAGAATGTCATCCTGCTGTGTTGTCGGGTGCCAGAAACAGAGGAGTTCGGTTAATGGCTCCAAACTGACATGTTATCGTACACCAGCTGCCACTCTGAGTCAAAACAGATCGGAGAAACCCGACGAAAGGATTGGACGGAGATGATCCTCAAAAATGGGCAAAGAAATCAAATGTTGCTGAACATAACGCTGCTAACAACATTTTGCTATATTATTAGCCTGTTTAATAGCCCTCATTAGCATATTTATTAGCCTATATAGCAATCACATACACTGATCAGGCATAACATTATGACCGCCTTCCTAGTATTGTGTAGGTCTCCCTTTTGGTGACTCATCAGAGAATGGATATAGGCCTTCTGAGGGTGTCCTGTGATGACTGGAAACAGAATGTTGTTAGTGGGGGGGTCTTTGAGGGGAGGATCCTCTGTGCATCATCCCACAGAGACTTGATCAGTTTGGGATCTAGTGAATTCGGAGGCCAGGTCAACACCTTGTGCTGTTCTTCATGTTTTTTTTTTTTTTAGTTGTTCCTAAAGTGTTTTTTTGTGTGTGTCTGTGTCAGGCTGCATCCTGCTGGGGATGGCTGCTGCCATCAAGGAGTGTCATTGCTATGGGGTGGGGGTGCCTGGTCTGGTCTAGGTGGGTGCTACATGTATAAGTAACATCCAGGTCACAGGTCCAGAAATTTCCCAGCAGAACATTGAACTGTCACAAGATGGTCAATGTCATTTACTTCTCCTGTCAGTGGTCATAATGTTGTGGCTGATCAGTGTAAGCTACAGTTCCTGGCTGTTTTAAAGACAAACTTAGTCCTTCGTTGTGACTTTGTAAGACTTACAGGAGGGTCACAGGGCTGAGAGCCATAGACAGGCCAATGAGGTCATTATCAAATATTGTGAAACAGACTAACTCAATGATCCTTGTTTTCCTTGGATGAATCACAAAAGCTAACATCATTTTAACATAGTAAACGAATCAATGTATCACAAGCATGGGGTATCATTTCCATCTAATACAAACCTTTGTTTCACCAAGAGCTAATATTCCATTCACGTCTCTGTAAAGTATTCTCTGCTTCAGAAATCCCTCATTTTACACACAAATACAGTATAAATACATTCATCAAGTGCATATGCAGCATGTTTCCTTACTTTTATATAGAACACAAATTGCGCTGTCGTGTCGCGGTGTTATTTTCTTTCACAGTAACACGTTCTGAGATCCCCGCTGTGCATTTCAGATTTTCTTTCAGCAGAACCTGCTCTCAGGAACCTTTTTCAAACATATCTTATTATACATTTCTGATAGCCCCCACTCTCTGAGGCTCGCCGTCAGAGGCACCCTGCAGGGCATGTCTGAGGGAGTCTGGGACCGAGTGGTCGACCACAGCCGAGTCCTGCCAAGCCATTGTAATGTTAAAACAACCACTGCATTCCTCGCACTGCAGTACAAGCACCCAGCCAGGCTTGGAAAGTTACCGACCGGGGGCCCATGATTTCTCAAAAGGTTCTCGGGCGCTCAGATAATAGCAACTCTGCTATAAAACCAATAGATAAAGATCACCTCTGAGTTAAAAAGGACTCGGTGAACTCAGTGTTGAAGTGGCTTAGAATAACTGCAGTGTTACGACACTAGCAAGCCCCAGAGTGAGATGTAAAAGACAGCTTTGAGCGTGATTCTGTATTGGATGATGGTTCCAGACAGTGCCTGCCAAAATCTCCATGCATTCTAGGAATGAGTGCTCTTATCCAAATGACTCTTTTACCTGGCTGTAAACCAGCAAGTTAGAAATTAAAGCAAGGGCCAAACTGAGAAAGACTGTCCTTCAGAGTTCACACAACAAGGGGAGGGGACAGTGCCCGCTGAGGAAGGAAAACAGAATTTTCTTCTTCTAACTTCTGCACAAATAAACTTGCAAATCAAACTTTTTAGTTTTGAAGACATGATTATTAAACTAGATTACATACACTGCGTCTTCAGGCAATATCACTGTCTGTCCAGCTGGAAGTGATTATGTTTGATAATAGTTCGGGAAGAAGACATTTGGTGTTAGTGCTCTGACCTCGGGAAGTTGACTAGTCACCCATCACGTGACAACAACAACATGGACACCTCCTAGAAGACAGGTGAGGAGCCCAGTGGGTCGTTGCAGCAAACTAGCAGCAGTACAGCCCATACTACCGTGGCATGTCAGTTCTGAAATACAACTAAAGTACTACTGCAATGCATCTGAAAAGGCGCTAGCAGAGGAACGGAACTGTCCAAATCATCTGGACAGCAGTCGGTTAAGAACTTCACCAAACGTCCTGTGGTAACAGAGAGAAAGAGGCTGCACATCAACTATTTGATAAAGTTATTAGACCTTTAGTTGCAGGACACGGAGAAGGCTTCAGAGAAATAACAACATGCTGTGGAGTACTATTAAATGCTAATGATGGTGCCAATTTACATAGGCTATACATATCTGCAGCGCACAGTATTGATAAGCACATATATTTCTGTTGTCTTCTAATATTTGGCATTGTTGCTGTGGTTGCAGAGTGTGTTTTTTTGTCCTTGATGTCAGTGAATGCACCATGCCAGAGATAGAAGTTATGGTAGAGCTGAGAGTGTCAGACTGACGGTGTTGACGGTGTTGACGGTGTTTACGGTGTTGACGTGGGCTACAGTGTCAGAGCTTCAATAAACTTGCAGAAAAGCCTCCACAGCTTCTTTTGTGTGAAATGCTACAATATGTATTCAGGTAAAGAGTATCGATTTCATTGTTTCACTAAGCATTACTTTCTACTGTGTCTTTATGTGCGACGTCATTGTTGACAAGTCAGCGTCATTCAACCCCTACTCCCTACAAGAACCACCGCCATCATGTCTTATGAGCTCAGTTATTTTACTTATAATAAATAAGTAAAATAATAAATCAGTAAAATAAGCGCGGACTTTATCGGAGAGACCGACTTGACCAGAACAAAACAGTACTGGACACACTGTGCAGCCATGTGCTTTTGCATGTGATTTCATTTTACTAAACAAAGTCAGAAATGCAAATAACAGGATCTAGTGTTCTCTACGCCGTAACACATTTTACTTCGTCTCCACATTTTTAAGATGTCTATGAACAAGCCAAAATGTCCAAGAATGACTTCAAACCAGTTTGGAACTTTCAAAGTTCCTATTAAAAGAGGAACATGATGTTCAACAGTGCATCTATCTCACTGGAGAAACAAACATTTTTCCAATGTATCATTTAAAAAAAAACAAAAAAAAAACTGTGGCACAGTAAAAAATAATATTTTTGCTGGCTGGTATACTGTGTATGTGTTCTCCATCGTACAAGTTCCTCATTAACCTGAGATGTGAACCCGTGACCTCCTCGCTCAGTCACATTTCCAGCCGGCCGTGCCAGCGCTCTCAGCCCAGCGCCCAGTTGACTAACAAACCCGAGACGATTCATTATTTCTGCAGCTGGCAGCGGCTCTTGCAGCACGCAGGACCTGGAAACTAAATATCTCAACCTGAAGCTGTTTTACGTATATAGCAGCATTTATAAGCCACCGGTGGAGCTTTTAGGGTGGCTTTCCTACTCTGTTTTGGACCACATGTTCGTGTAGAAGGTCATTTATTTTCCTGCAGTAAAAAAAGAAAAAAAAATGCCTTTGTCAGGTTCGTTTCTGTTCATTTTACCTTCCATATAGTAATACAAACGCTCATAATCACATGCAGTTGATTTGCATACAGCACATGATTTGAATGAACTGCTTTGAGTTTCAGATCGCGCGTTCATCTCGGCCCTGTAATTGGGCTCAACTTCCTGCATGTTGTCCAAATCAGATACTGAAAGTCTGACATTACACACAGAGCCGGAGACCTGGCAGGCACACAGCAGCACTTTGTGTCAGCGGTAAGCCTGGTACAAATCCAGCCTCAGATATCACTTGCTGTCTCAAACGGAGTCCAAAAATAAAAGGCTCAAAACATAAACAGACACAAAGTCATCCTTGTCTTTGGCTCTCGTTTCTCCTTCGGCTTTTATCTGTCCGTGTATCGGCCGTGTTTGGCCCGAGCCCTTGGCCCGACCACACGCTCGGCCCATTCGTCGGCTCACACTGAATCTTTTTCAAGTAATTGCAGCAGTGGCGCACGTTGCCAGTTGTTTGTTTGAATTGGACGGGCGTTCAGTGGATTTGCTGTTCCAGATCTCATCATGCTAGAGAGGTCCAACCCACTCTAAAGACAAGGCAGCTGATGCAGTAGCTTCATAATATAATTCTGCAAGCCAAGTCTTTTTCAATGACTCATTAATATCCGTAATGAAGGGAGTTTGTGAAATACTGAGTGTTGATGGAGGCTTAAGTCTTGTCAGGTCTGAGTAAAGTGACCAGTTGTTTCCTCCTGGGACGTGGCCTAAAGGGAAATCAGCCTGATTAAAGGGAGCAAGGAGCCTCTCTCCCCCAGCTCGCTTTAAAGCAGAGCTTTTGAGAGCTTTGTCTCGACCATCAATCTGGGTCCATTAGCTTCTCCGACCAACAAACAGACTCTTATTTCACTTACTGCCTGTCCATTTAAAAAAAGAAAAAGAAAAAGAGGGTGTAGAGTAAAAGCTCAACAGCCTTTTCACTGCCCAGAACCTGTGCGTCACTAGAATCAGGGCCTGCAGCCTATCATGCGTTCTGGGTAGAAAGAAATGACGTTGTCAGCTGGCAAGAGCCAGAAAACCTGGACTTTAGCTGCAGTGTTAGCAAACATCTACTCCGTCACTTTCAGCTGGAGCATTACCAAGAAAATGGGCTTTTCATTCTGAAAGTTTGACGACCCTCAACAACCCCAAACGCAAAACCCAAGACAGCAATAAGGAAAGCTGTAGTGATATGCTTCTGTCTATTATTTTCACATAAAATCAGTTTTTCACACAGTATAGTTCATAATCTATAATCTATGACATCTATACCCTAGTTCCTCTTACCTTGGTTATTGGTATTACCTTGGTATTTATTGTCTTTTTGATGGGATGTCACCAGTTTCTGGAATTGTGCGTTGGATTCTTCCGTCCTTACCCTGCAATGCATTTTGTCTGTCATTTTGCAAGTTTTTTTTCTTTTGTATCCTGCATGTGGGTCCTGCTTCATCACTCAATTGGCCGCTTTTCCTCTGAGGGGGTCATTGGACAGCAGACAGACAACCATTCACAGTCACACCTATGGCCAATTTAGAATCACCAATAAACCTAACCAGCATGTCTTTGGACGGTGGGAGGAAGCTGGAGAACCTGGAGAGAACCCACGCAGACACAGGGAGAACATGCAGACTCCACAACAAACTCTGATGGATTCGAAGTGCAGCTAACCACCCAACAGGATGCCAAATAACAAAACTCAGGAACATGTCACGACTCGTAAACTGAGCTTTCAAGAAACTTCGCCTTAAGAGGTTGTGAGTGCCATATGAGGGCGCTGTTAAGAAATAAAACACAACCCTATCCGAAGGCAGCATTGATCTTCCCATAAATGTCCAAACGACATTTATTAGGCAGGTACTGAAAAAGCCAACGGGGTGGCACAATGGCGAGGTGGTTAGCTCTGGTGCCTCACAGCAAGAAGGTCCCGGGTTTGAATCCATGGGCCGACTGGTTCCTTTCTATGTGGAGTCTGCATGTTCTCCCTGTGTCTGCGTGGGTTCTCTCCAGGTTCTCCAGCTTCCTCCCACCGTCCAAAGACATGCTGGTTAGGTTCATTGGTGATTCT